>JACEIK010005255.1:32286-54165 GCA_018107945.1 Datura stramonium
ATAATAAAACTACTCTTATCATAATAGAGATAATATAAAATATGATCTTGTTATGTCAATTAATGAAATTATATAGTGTATTAGGTATTATTTTGAATCTCTAGAGATTTTGATGCAATTGATTGAATTTATTATTTTTTTTTTTTTAAGAGCATTGGAGCTAAGTGGATAAAAATGTAATAACTCACAAATAATAAGGATAGAATGTTTTAATCATTGTCTTTTGATTTCTGTCGGTAAGTGTTTTCTTGGCTTCGATTATTATATTATTTCTTTTTTGTATGTTATTTGATTTTTTTCGTTATTTATTTTCTATATCTATTTTGTGTCAGTATCTTATTTTTAATATTCTTTTGTTATGAGTTATTTGAGTCGCTGGTCTTTTGAAAATAATTTTTCTGCCTTCACGAGATAAGAGTAAGATCTGCATATACTCTACTCTCCTCAAATCTTACTTAGTTATATTACACTGAGTATGTTATTGTTATTGTTGTTATTTTAGTCATTTGAACAAAAAAAAATAGAGAAGGGAATATGTGGGCCAAACCCACAATTCACGTCTGTTAAGGAAGTTGGATTGGGCTTAAGAGCCGCTAGGATGCAGAAGAAGTGCACAAGGACTACTATTTAAGATATAGCCTTTTCACATTATTTAAATTTTAGCAACTTTAGACTCAAACTTGAGATTTCATGTTTAAGTTGCTGCTTCAGATTTTCTGGTCTGAAGTTTGAACGGTAATTTGAACTTCGGACCTTCGATTTGAAGTTAAGCTTGACCAGTTTTCACTTATAAATTTTCGGGCTAAATCTTTTACATTCAGAATATAAAGAGTTTTGAATTCATAATTTTGTAACACAATAACTTAATTTTCACGATATAAAATTAACCTCCTCAAATTTAAATTTTGAATCTACCTCTGATGCTAAATACGATTAATTAAAAAAAAAACAAGATTGCTTGCAAAGGATGAGATTTGGCTAAGGTGATAACAAATTCTCCTTCATGTCTAATTCTTTTGGCAAAAATATGCCAATCACAAGCTTCCAATTGAAAGAATTCAAGAGGAAACCAAACCATTATATGTAACTATTCTCAATGCCAATAATATCTTCTTTCTCTTGAGCTTCAATGGTTCATAATTCTCATGTGAATATATAATTTATAGCCTAATAATCATGAACCTTTTACTAGAAGTATGTTAGTCAAGCCTAAAATTATTTGTGGCCTTGGCCTTAATTTATTTTTTTGATTTTAACTTGGCACGAAATTTTAAAAAATAACGAAGACTTTTGAATTTTGTGATCTTAAACTAAAGATATGTGGAATATCAAAATGCTCTTTAGTCTTTTATGGTCTTAAACATGTCATATGAAAAGTCAAAATTAAATAGTTGTTAAAAAAAATTATATATATCTTTTTAAACGGACCAAAAAACTAAAAATAATTATCTCAACTTATTATTATTTTTAAAGTTCAAAATAAAATTAATAGTTATTATTTTTGTAGATTACAAATATCTCAATCACAAATACATATTGCACGTACATACGATGGACTCTATCTTTTTACAGTAATGTTCTGAAAATTTATATGAAAAAAATAAAAAAAATTGCTGGACCCACATTTTTCTTTTACTTTTAAAAAATATAAAAATATCTAAAATGACTTAAGCACGAAAAATACACCGAATGATCTAAGAAGACACGTTGACGGTATCGTGCCTGCTTGGGCTAAACACATATAAAATAAAAAAAATAAAAAATAAAAAAACCAAGCACTTTGTGCTTCTCTTGCTTGAAGACGTGGAATAAACAAAGAGAATAGTCATCATTTTCAAAAACAATTAATATAATTTATTTGGGTGCATGTCAAAAAAAAATTTACTTCAATTTTTATTAATTACATTTATCATTGATTAACAATAATATATCTTTCTACATATATCGATCAACAAATCTGCATAAATTTATATGAAACACATCAACAATATATGTATTTAACATTAATTAAATAATAAATTCATGATCGAAAAGACAAATATCATACATTATTAATTTGACCTAAACACTAAATGTTAGTATATCCCTATTACTCAAATTTTTGATTTTTTTGGGTTGATAATAATATCAACTTATAAATGATCGATCCGTGGGTCCAAAATTTTTATAAAATCATTATTTTATGTAGATTCAATTTTCCCTCATCACAAATTTTCATGGATAAATTATATAATATGAGATAATTTATTTCATTAATATAATATAAATGATGAAATAAATAATTTTGAGATTAACTAATATTTTTTATCAGATACGAAATTAAAATAATATTTTATTTTATTTGAACATTATTATCCATCGTGCGTATCAAATATTTATATAAAATTATATATTTTGTATTAAAAACATTGCCACCTACAATAAACTTTGCAATTTATGTTTTTTTTAAAGAAAATTAAGAAATTGATGACTAAAAATCGAAAAGAAAATCTTTCAGTCTACAGTGGTAAGAAGGAAAAAGAAAAGTATCTAAAAATTGCCATGTGACTGTTAAGCGTTAACGACACCTATCCACAAATGGAGGGTCCTTCTTTACAATCCCATGATTGTTCGATCCCAAGATTCTTTTTCTTCGTAATAATTTTTCAAGATCGCTCCTAGAAATTTGTATTTGTATACTTCTCTTTGATTCCACTCTAACTCAAAAGCTACTCTTTTCTGTCTTAAATTTTTTACTTCCAATTTCAAGAACCAGTATACAATTTCACTGTTGATGTGCTTTGATAATGGATTCTCTGCATCTGTCACACTGCTATTCAGCTCTAAATGCGAAAACGAGACAACCCCAGAACCGTATTTCAAAGCAATTCAATGTTCTTCCCCAGCTAAGTCACACGAGTGTGAGAAATTTGACATTGTTTGAACCTGGTGTGACCCTTTTGCCCAGAAGAAATTTGGGTTTTCTGATGGATCGTCGGGTTAAAGGAAGGGGCAATGGAATTGTCTGTGGGGTGTCTTCTGTTGAAACCAGGTACTCTTTCTCCTTTAAATTTATTTGATTGAGAATGCTGGTTTCTTGTAGTCCCTGAGTCTCTCTGTTCATTTTTATCTTTTAGTTTGAATTAAAGCTCAAAACTTTCACCTAAATTCTTCATAATTTGGAAAAAGAAGAGTGTGTGTGTGTGTGTGTTTAAGCTTATTCTATGACAATGCTGTTTTCTTCTACTCACTTTGTCCATTTTAGGTGTCTTTACGTTTGGTTTCTAAAGCCAAAGTTTTCACCTTGAATACTTAACAATTTGGAGAACAATGGTGAGAACCAATTAAAGTGAAATTAATATGATGTCGAGTTGTTAAGCTTTAGGTGCAGAAGACTGAGTATGTTATGAGTAATTTTGATGCTCAAAATTTTGTAACTTTGACCTCAAAGACAGCGTATTGCAACTAATTTGGGAGAGAGTATGAATTTTGTTGGCTTTGTAAATTTGGCGACTGGTTATATCTTATTCGTGGTCTTTGAAATCTGAAAATGAGATAGGAAATGCAGTGAGTGAAACTATAGTGATAATAGGGCTATGGTACTGCCAGACCTTGGTACTGTGTTTCAAGCAGATGGTGCAACACTGAAGTTCCATTGTCTTCTGACTTAAGGTTCCATTGAGATAAATAGGAATAGGAAGGGAGGGTGGAGAATTATAATGGTCAGTAGTCCTTCCAGTACAGCTGTATGGAGTGTAACCATGTAAAATACGAGAATATTCCTGTCAACGTTAAGTTCAGAAATAAGAGAGCTTTTGAATGAGTATAGAATGATGTTGTATACCTGAGGAACAGCCTCTTATCCCTTATTTCTTTTTGGCGCAGCCACGAGTCTCGTTGTAGAAACCATATCTTTTTGTAAATTTTTTAACTTTTTGGTATAGTACGTGTGTATGGGCATCTTGTGCCATTCATCAGTAAAATTTATTACTTTTCAAAGAAAAAGAGGTGGAGAAGTTGGTCTACCATTTTTTGACGCTGAATGTTGTTTGTATTAGGATAGTGCTTTTACAGTGAGTATTAGCAAGTTGTACTTTATCTCGGACTGTAGAGAGCATAGAGGAACATGGAAAGAAGGGGTCATTAGGAATGGTTCTGGAGACATGATTCAGAGTAATTAGCTTTCTGGAGAAGGGTCATTTTGCGATAAGGGAGTGGAATGGTGAGTGGAGAACAGAAAATTCAGTAACCATTCCAGTACAGCTGTATGGACGATAGTGATGGTAACATCACTGTCAGAGGATATTTTTGTCAACATTAAGTTTAAGGTTGCTTTTTGGATTATGTTGGTGGTAGATTAGTGCTTTTAGATTAGTAAGTTGTGTGCTATCTCCAACAATAGAGAGCAGTTGTTGGTTGAGGTATCCAGGTGAGAGGAAAGCAAAATATTTCGGGGATCTTAAGTTAAAAGAAGCATGACTGCCTAGGAGATGGAGGAGTTCCTGGGGTTATTGGCTGTGATAACTCTGTGAATATGAAGCTTGAGGGGACAGGTTCCTGGCTGATAAACTCCAAAGAAATTTGCTACAATAGTCTTCAATTCCTGTTTCAAGTCATTACTTAATTCTATTATGCACCAATTATATTTTGTGGTTCTGCAGTATCATTGTTGTTATTTCAATGATTTAAGAATAGTGTTTTTTCCTTGACTAGATTTTTTCCGATGCAGGGAAAAGCAGAATAAAGAAAAGAACAAAAAGAAGTCTGAATCAGCTAGTGAGAAGGTTCAGGTGCGTTTTCGGCTTGATCACCAAGTTGAATTTGGGGAGCACATTGCAATTCTAGGATCAGCCAAAGAATTAGGATCCTGGAAGAAGAATATAATGATGGACTGGACAGAAAATGGATGGATTGGTGAATTGGAATTACGATCTGGTGAGACTCTTGAGTATAAGTTTGTAATTGTTGGTAAGGACAAGAACATGTTATGGGAGAACGGCAGTAATAGGATCTTGAAGCTACCAGAAGGAGGAAGTTTTGAATTGGTCTGTCAATGGAATGTGACAGATGGGCCTGTGAATTTGTTGCCATTGGATCCATTTGAGGTAGAGGAAGAAGTAAAAAAGGCAAGTGATAGTGGAGCTACAATTACTAGCCAGAATGCTGTTCCGGATGTAGTAACAAGTCCATTTGTGGAGCAATGGCAAGGGAGGGCTGCATCTTTTGTACGTTCAAATGACCAGCTGGATTCTGAAAAAAGCAGGAAGTGGGACACATCAGGTCTCACTGGAATTGCCCTAAAGCTCGTTGAAGGTGATAAAAATGCTCGGAATTGGTGGCGGAAGGTGAGAATATGGATTAGATCTCATCTTGATAGCATATTTGAATTCTGGAAATTGACTGCCATAGAAGAATTACTTCTGTGCAAGATAGCGTCACAGTGAATCTCTACTATTTAATTTCTGTAATTCATCAATCTGCATTGTTGCTAATCCTCACTGCTGCATATGTGCTCGTCACTGGTGTGTGAAGTCCTGCATGTGTTTCTCCTTTACTAGGGGGATATATATCTCAATATATTTCCGCTGACCCCTCGTGATTATTAATGAGTGGAGAAAGGATATGAAGGAACAGAAGGAATGGGCAAAGAGGGAAGGGAATAAGTTTCTTTGCTTTCTGGTTAAGATCAAGTGTGGGCACAGAGGGAAGGGGGAGAGGATATGTTGCCATGAGATTAAGAGTTGTTTTTTGAGAACGAGCACTTGGTTCTTATGCAAATTGACTAATGAACTACAAGATTGTCTTCTTCCAGTTTTATTAGTTGCTAAGTAGTCCGTGGAGAAATTGATTGCCCTCCGTTTGGTGGTCCCCACCCAATCAGAATCGACATGCCAATACGTAGCTTGGGATAGTAATGCAGAAGTGCCTTTTATTTTGCTTAGATGAAGCTTGAATTTGTTGTTCAGCTACATCAATATGGACGGGAGAACTATTACTTCATATTAGATTTAGATTATTGTTATCCTTTGCCTTATTTAGGACTGTTTCTTTTTTATGTCGGTACAACGATATATCTAGAGATAGGTACATAGTGGCACCTAGTGTTTAGGTGAAGTTGTTTCTCGTTTATACCAGTAAGGATGGTAGAACTGTCATTTACTGTTAAATTTAGGTTATTGTTACTGGTTCTCATCAGAGATACAGTATGGAATAGCAGCGGCTCAAATAGAGAAGCAGAGGGGAAGTCATTTGGCAGTATATCAACCCATAAGCCATGACAAAACTATTGGCATCTTTTTGAAATATTCCTGTTTTCTTCTGTTTACTTTACTAATTTGATAACATGTTGCAGAGCTGAAGGTTAGATAAAATCCTGTGTCCTTAAATATCTTTTTTCATATCTAAAGGTAGTTTTAGTTTTTCTCAATAGGAGGTAACTAAATATACTTTTTGAACAGTAAATTGTGTGATTAAAAAGTAGCTGGTTGAAGAGAGGTAACATCAACACTAAAGCATGGGAAGTAATATTATTCTCTATTAATTTCAGTTTTTGTGGTTTGTTACTTTTCCATTCTGTGAAAAGGTTCTAACTTAAAATTTGTCTACATCACTTTTTAATTAACTGTCTTCATTTTTTACTACTTTTAGCTTGAGGTTGTTCGAGAACTAGTTGTTGAAAACATGGATAGTTCACATCGCTTGGAGGCTCTCACATATGCAGCTGTCTATCTAAAGGTCTTGTATAATTTTTGGATGAATAGCTTGGTTTGATTCATTTCTATCCCTACTGAATATTACTCTTGGGTGCAGTGGATAAACACTGGGCAAATTCCTTGCCTTGAAGATGGGGGTCACCATCGACCAAATAGGCATGCAGAGATTTCCAGGCTTATATTTCGTGAAGTAGAAAAAGTCTTGAGTAGGAAAGACACTACACTTCAGGTGTTCAATTGTTAAGTGCTTAACTCATTATGCTTATTTTAATTTTTATTGTGTGACACATTGGTTGCTCTTGAGAAATTAATTTTGATCCGTTCAACCGGTTCAGTTCTTTCTGCCAATTCTTATTCGATCTGTTAAGTAGTGGTACTATTTGGTGACAGTAAGTCATAAGTGATCTGAAATCACAACAAGGTAGAAGGGCGGCCCATTATCCACCGAGTTTCGAACCGTGCCTACTTGCCCTCGAGAATTTCTCGGTTATAAAAAAATGTGGCTGTAAATCACACAAATGTAACTTCATTGTAGACGTAGCAGTAGATATTGATATCTTTAGCATTTTGTGTAGGAAGAATTTAGTTGATCTATGTTTTGTTCCTTGAATTTTTATTTGGAGCAACTACTCTGAAGAGAAATTGTTATTGCTTTTACGATTGAGCTAATACTGTGGTTCAGTTTTTTCTTTATTTGATAATAAAGCCAGCTATGCTTTTCGAGAAAGAAGGGTCTGAGCTTTCTGATTACTATTCTTAATTAAATCTCATTAATAGTTAGAAAGTTCCCTCGACAAAGTAACAATTAGTCAAGGTAAGTTTAAATATTATTTAGACGATACATCTGTTGTCTGTAAATATGATTATGATATTTTAAAGCTTTTGAGTTGAAATGCAAACAAAAAGGTAACTTGGGAACAGAATATAGAAAGTTGAAAGGGAGTTAAAAAAATCATTGCTCTGTATTTTGTGGATATGAGTCAGTCATTATCTTGTTCCTGAGCTTTGTTTGCTTTTTTTTCCTTCTTTTGAGTGGCTTAGACTAGTGTTCTTTTCATTATATGCAGGAAATACTTGTAATCCGCAAGATGCAACCGTGCTTGCCTTCATTTAAAGCAGAATTCACTGCATCTGTTCCTTTAACGAGAATCAGGGACATCGCTCATAGGAATGATATACCTCATGATCTTAAGGTTGTAATTTTAGCAGCTACCAGATATTTATTTTTAATTTTTCTATGTATTCTCAATATTTCCATGTTTATTAAGTAATATTTATCTGTCCTTCTCGCTATTAAAAAAACCCGTCCTTCAGCAAGAAATCAAACACACTATACAAAACAAGCTCCACAGAAATGCTGGCCCTGAAGATCTAGTATCCACAGAAGCAATGCTCGAAAGAATTACCAAGCAACCTGGACAATATAGTGAGGCATTTGTAGAACAATTCAAGATTTTCCACAATGAACTAAAAGATTTCTTCAATGCTGGGAGGTATGACCTTAATCTTTTAGTTGTTTCAAAATATTTGATTTCTGCACACAAAGTCAGTCCTGATGTGGGATAAAAAAGGAGATGTGTTTAGGTAGACCAACTATTCCAGCTTCTCCGATGCATGCATTTGGTCCAGTTCCATTATTTTGTAAAATAGGCTTCTTCACTTTCTAGATAATAGTATCTCACCTGTATGTTGTTCCTCAATTTCTTCCTGAATTGTTTTTCTCAATAACAATGTTCTTTTCTTTCCTGTATTAACTTTTTTCTACCTTGCGGTACCCTCACTTTATCGATTGAGGTTGTATTTAGATATGTCTGAAAGATCAGTTTACATCATGATGTATGGACTTCATTGTTCCCTTTCACACATGTAAATGTGGTTCTCTCCCAAGGAGAAAAGAGAAGGGGATTGAGTGCATTGTTATAGGGTTGTTTAAAAGATATTGTTAAGTAACTTCTAGTCTGATTAAATGTGCAATTCAGCTCAATACTTTTTACTTTTAGATGGTTGTGGTGGAGGATAGAGTGCTTGTCTCTGGTATGAATGAATTACCTGCTCTTTGACAGTGAAAAAGACTTATAAGGAGGAAAAAAGAAAGGAAATTAAAGAGAAGATAGGGGCAGAGGGAAAAGCAAAGTCCCAAAAAAGATTTGGGTGCATGTAATAGAAATTTCTCGTCCTGCGTAATTGGTCACCCTTCAAGGGATATGTTTCTCCAGTACCTAATGCCAAATTATGAATGTCTGTATGATTTACACGGAATTGATTGGGTGGAATATGTTTCCATAAAAATGCCTGCACACTGGAAGCCTGACATGACATTTTTCTGTTCTTTCTTTTCAGTCTTGATGAACAACTGGAATCTATAAGAGAATCACTCGATGGAAGTAGCTTGTCAATGCTTTCATCATTCTTGGAGTCCAAAAAGGTAAGTGTTTTGTTTTGGTGATAGCTTTACCTAAGGGCTAAGCCAAGGTCTAATATTTTACGAATACGTTGAGATTTTTAACAATAACTGGGTGTGTTTTCTTACTATGAATGTAGTTTAAACTGTTTGTTAGATTATGTACATAAATTTGACTTAGATGTAACATAGTGATGTTTTCATGAGCCGCTCCGGGCTTCTGTCTTCGCTCTCAATTCATATGGGTCGCTGACTCTGATCCGTACCACTCTTCAACCTGTTAAGCTTACTCTCTCTACTCCAAGTCCCCTCTTCAGCCTACTCTATACTGCAAACCAACTCTCTACTAAACAAAAGAAAAAAGGGAAAATATGGACAATAAAAAATGGAAAATCTTCCACCCACATGTAAACCTCAGAATCGGTTTACACATGTAGGAAGGTGTAGGAGAATATATTGTTCCTCATGGTTGTTTAACAATTTCTAAAGGAGTTTATAATGTCATGTCATGGGTGATCTCATCGATATCCTTAAGGTTTTGGGTTCGATGCTCAGATTATATCACAATTCTAAAACAAGAAATGTATGAATAATAACTGAAAATAGAAAAGATTCATTATGAAGCAAGACCACTAACAAACCATTGCATAAAAACCCAAGTTTTTCCTGTAACTTAACAATTAACCAACATCACTTATTCCAGAACTAAAGAGATTGTCAGTCAATGATCTTTGAATGACATACAAATTAATATCACAATCCTAAATGTAGGTTACTTAATCCATCAAAAGTAAGGATTAAAACTATTTTAGCTTTGTTCTTATAGTGGCAGGAAATATCTTTTTAATCATTACATTGATTTGGTCATCGAAATGTGCAAGGATCCTTGTTTAACTTCAATTAGCCTTCTGTTTACAAAAATCTACTTTCTTCATTTCAATGCTTCATTAGTATACTCTTTTCTTTTAATTTGTGAGTTAGGAAAATTTTAGTGATAGGACAGGAGAATTTACGAGGCTAACCTCAATAGTTAAACTAGTGGAATTATCAAACTGGGTACAACCCTCCATTTCTTCTTGGCATGTGGTGTTTTAATCTTTTTGAAGGAATGTGTAAAACCGTAAAACCCATTCTATCCACCATACCTGAATTGAATTTAAATTTCATGTCAGAGTTCTTGCTTTTCTCTTCAACTTTCTGGTTTGTTTTACATGTTTGACTATTCCAAGTTCGGCTCTAAAGGTTACACTACTTTCAGCCAAAGGTTGTGTTACCTTCACGAATCCTCGGCCAGCAATGTCAGGCTAAGATTGATAGTCTCTTCTTGCTGAGTGACTGAAAAAAGAAAAGATACTTCTTGCTGAGTAGAGAAAACTTTATCTAGTTCGCCTGCAATGAGATGCATCTTTAGCTTTTTGAAGACCTTAAGTTTCCTTGAAGAGATGGCACATAAAAATTTACAGCTTCAATTATTTAATTCCTTAGTGTTGGTCTCCTGATTTTTTCCTGGAAGCAAGGATCTCCTTGTTGAGTAATTCCTATTATTAAACTGATGTTGATTCTTGTTTTGCATCTCTCCAAGGGATTGGCTATATTGGATGAAAAGAATAGTGTTTCAGAAACCGAAAGGACTGTATTTCTAGTCAGGACTATTAACTCTCTGAATGCTCTTCGTGAAATAATCGTCAAGGGTCTTGAAAGTGGCCTCCGAAATGATGCTCCAGATGCTTCAATAGCTATGCGCCAGAAGGTTTGAATTGCTTAAATTTACTGACACTAAAGTCATCATGGATCCCAAGTTCTTGAGTTGTCTGATACTTCCAACTTGTCATTGTGCAGTGGCGTCTCTGCGAGATTGGGCTCGAAGACTATGCATTTGTTCTTTTGAGCAGGTATATATGCTGAATGCCAGATATGTATTGAAGGAACATATGGGTGTGTTGCACGGGAAATACTAGTATGACACGGTGCATTTTGTAATAATATTTTCCCTTTCCCTGACTAAAAAAGATTTTTAATAAGTAAAGTTGAGGATAAGTCGTGATCAATTAAACATAACAGTTTTTTATTGCCTTGATGGTTTCTCTTCTTCATTTGAGCATCAGTTGCATATGTTTTATATACTTTCTATTTATTGTTATTATGATCTTTTTTTGTCCCGAGCTAAGAAATTTTCTTCAAATATATAGGTTTGTGAATGCAGTTGAAGCTCTGGGAGGAGCTGATTGGCTTGCAGAGAATATAACCCTGAAAAATGTTAGCTCTTGGAATGATCCAATTGGAGCACTTACAGTTGGAATCCAACAGCTAGGTCTATCTGGTTGGAAGCCTGAGGAATGCAAAGCTGTTGGAAATGAACTTTTGTCATGGAAAGAGAGGGGTATTTCAGAAAATGAAGGTATCTTATTGTCATCAATGATTTATCATATGTGCAATCAAGAATGCATCAGCAATCCTGAAAATTTTTGTGCTTATCTTTACTGAAGGCAGTGAAGATGCTAAGACTATATGGGCATTAAGACTAAAAGCAACTCTTGATAGAAGTCGGAGGTTAACTGAGGAGTATTCTGAGACACTTCTCCAAATATTCCCTGAAAAAGTACAGGTATAACAGCTTTCTGGAAAAGAAATTACTTCAGAACACATTAGTGGCCGATAGGCTATCAATTTTTCTCGTGGTATGGGTTTAGCTATTGTTTTTAGTTCTTGTATTACAATCCTGTAGTTTGGAATTTTTACTTTTAAAAACTCCATCATATGTGGAATGCCTGTAAGCTATCCAAATTGGACATTTACATTTGGACCACATCATGATATGGATTGACTAAGTCGGCTGGAAGGAAATTTGTTTTCCTATATTAGCCCTTATTTTATTCAGTGTCATTGACATGCTTGTTAGTGAAGAGATATATAAATTGGGATTTCAACTGGTTTTATGGTCTTGCAGATTTTAGGAAAATCTTTGGGGATTCCTGAAAATACCGTGAGGACATTCACTGAAGCTGAAATTCGAGCAGGGTATGGCTGTACAAATGTTTTATTGTTCTGAATAATGTTTCTTCAATCCTATTCTTCTTATTTCTCTGTGACTGGAAGATGTTACTATAAGTTAACAAGTGCCTAACTTTTTAAAATACATGTCATTTCTAGTGTGGTTTTTCAGGTTTCGAAGCTTGCTACACTACTTTTGAAGGCTGTTAGAAGGACAATTGGGTCTTCGGGATGGGATGTCCTTGTTCCAGGAGATGCTTTTGGACAGCTAATACAGGTGCTTGTTATATTGTTAATTTCTTATTCCAGCAATTTAGCTTATATTTTTAGTGCTCCAGCTGGCATTTGCACAACAGAATTGGTTAGTTGCCACAGGAAAGGAAGCACTTAGGTCGATCTGATGCTGATTTTTGCAGTGAATTTCTTCTATCCAGTTGTTTTAACCTTATCTCTATGCTGTGAATTGCATATTTCTCTTTCTGAAAAGTTATTCAAGGTCTATCTAAACAAGTTCTTATGTACTGCTGCTCGTACCCATAACTGGAGTATATGTTGGCTGATTACTTGCATTTCAGGTTGATAGAATTATCCCGGGGACTCTACCATCATCTGCAACAGGACCTGTTATTCTTGTAGTGAACAAAGCTGATGGAGATGAAGAGGTTGCCAGTGCTTCTCATCCCTCTGTTGCTTCTACAGAACCTAATGCATTAGAAACTTATGTATTACTCAGAGAAGGATACTGAATGGCATTGTTGACCATCTTGTAGGTGACTGCAGCTGGGAGTAACATATCTGGAGTTGTACTTCTACAGGAGCTACCTCATTTATCTCATCTAGGTGTTAGGGCCCGGCAGGTGAGTTCCAAATTTTGGCCCCATCTCCAAAAGTTAATTATAGGCTTCCTTTTATATGAGTGTTAGTTATACTTTTGCATACTTTTGATTGCAGGAAAAGGTAGTCTTTGTGACCTGCGATGATGATGACAAAGTTTCTGATGTAAGAGAACTACTAGGAAAATATGTGAGGTTATTTTCTTCAGACCTTTTAACTCACTGATGATTATAATGCATTAGTAGTTTCTTTATTTTGTCTTTAATTTTCTTTGGTTTTCCCTTTGTTTTTCAGGTTAGAAGCATCATCAACTGATGTAAAGTTAACTGCTTCTTCATCAGAGAATGGCCGTGGTGTTTCTCCAAATAAACTTCCTTCAAGTAATGCTGCTTCTGCAGGTGCATCCTCGTCAGACAGCAGTGCTTCCTCAATTGCTGTCAAATCATCTCATTTGAAAGAGGTGAATAATTGGTTTCTTGCAAATAACCTTTTTGTGCAAATATGTTCGGCTGTAATTCTTTCCACCCCTCTTTTCTCCCCTTGCTTATCAAGCTGCCAAATTTCTGCTTACAGGTCGAACCTACCAGAGGTGTTATTCCTCTTGTTGATGCAGATATACAAAGCTCTGGTGCAAAAGCTGCTTCTTGTGCTCAATTAGCTTCACTGGCCACTTCTTCTACTAAAGGTAGTCTTGGTTCTTTGCAGGACAATCCTCTCGTAATAATCTTGTTCTTTGTTGCTGTAGCTGAAATGTCAGTTCTGTTTAACGACCACCAGATGATTTATTTAAAAATGAACATTTCACGTGAATGTTCTTGCTCTCTTTCTATTCTTGATTTTTTTCTTTCTTTTTTCACATAGCTAAATTGTGATGTAGGCCAACATTGATTGGGATTTAGTTTTTTGCGTTTAGCTTATCACAGCATAAATATGGACCCCATTGGTTCAATTTAGATGTCTTTTCCTCTTTTTCATGTTTTTTCTTTTTCTTTTTTGTCTGATGATCTATCTGATCGCAGTTTATAGTGACCAAGGGGCGCCAGCTTCATTTAAAGTTCCTTCTGGAGCTGTTATTCCATTTGGTTCCATGGAAACGGCATTGGAAACGAACAAGTTAATGGAGACCTTCATATTGCTTGTCGAACAGATAGAAACAGCTGAAATTGATGGTGGTGAACTTGATAAACATTGTGAGGATCTCCAAAAGTTAATATCTTCTCTGCTGCCTGGACAAGATGTCATTGAAAGCTTGGGAAAAGTATTTCCCAGTAATGCACGTTTAATAGTGCGTTCAAGTGCTAATGTCGAGGACTTGGCGGGGATGTCAGCAGCCGGACTTTATGATTCAATTCCTAATGTTAGCCCTTCAGATCCGATAAGGTTTGGACATGCTGTAGCCCGTGTTTGGGCCTCATTATATACTAGAAGAGCAGTACTGAGCCGCAGAGCTGCTGGTGTGCTCCAGAAGGATGCTACAATGGCCGTACTAGTGCAAGAAATGCTTTCACCGGATTTATCTTTTGTCCTCCACACACTCAGCCCAACGGACAACAACCATAACTTCGTTGAGGCTGAGATTGCACCTGGACTTGGTGAAACTCTCGCTTCAGGAACGAGAGGTACACCATGGCGTCTGTCTAGTGGTAAATTTGATGACACAGTGCGCACACTAGCATTCGCCAATTTCAGTGAGGAAATGGTCGTAGGTGGAAATTCTCCTGCTGACGGAGAAGTTATTCATTTGACCGTGGATTATAGCAAGAAACCTCTAACAATCGACCCCATTTTCAGACGTCAGCTCGGTCAGAGGCTTGGCGCTGTTGGTTTCTACTTAGAACGCAAGTTTGGTTCTCCTCAAGATGTCGAAGGATGTTTGATTGGTAACGAGATCTTCATCGTGCAATCGCGACCCCAACCTCAGTGAGAGCTAGTTTTGAACTTGCTCACAGCACACAACAGTATTTGTAAGATTCAGCATCTTTTTGATGTGTACATAGTTGATTAAAGAAGCTTTTATACTAGTCTTACACAAGTAGTTTATGATAAATATTCTCACCCAGATTGTGCAATCTGCTGTACTGGCTGAGATCTTACATTCATGTTATTCTAGACATTATTAAAGTTAAATCATATACTCCCTCCATTTTAATTTGTTTGTCTGGTTTTTGACTTGACGCGGAGTTTAAAAAAATAAAGACTTTTGAATCTTGTGGACTTGAATTAAAGATATGTAGAATGTACCAAAATGTCTTTTAACCTTCTTAAACATGTCATGTGGAAAGTTAGAATTAAAGAGTTGTCAAAAAGGAAAGAGACATTCTTTTTTAAACGGACTAAAAAGAAAAGTAAGACAAACAAAATGAAATGGAGGAAGTATATTATTTTGAGAAATTAACATAAAATAGCCGTTTACCCAAAAAAGTACCCGGCAGATTATGATATGTGTATATTGTGTATACGTTGAAAAACGACACCTTTTGTCATGACATGTTTAAGATGACAAGTTTAAAATATTTTTTTTAATATAAGCGAGAAGTTTTTCTTTTGTGAACTCTGTGTACAGTCAAATATCGTCACCTGTGCCCTTACATCATACTATGTTCACTTTATGACTTCAGTTGGTCATCTTTCTATATCAAATATAGTACAAAACTATCTGGAAAAGGGAGAAGAGTCTCTTATCCCTTGCTAAATAAAATGTTAATTTAACTCCAGAAAAGCTGGAAGCCAGTGTTTCTTTAAAGACTTTCCACAAATTAATTTACTTTAATCAAGAAGGCAAATGCATCTCCAGAGGTAAGTGGGGCAAGTAGCTTTTCTTTTAGTTATTCCAAAGAACCAAACTTGAGCAACTTATTCACTGGTAAACATTCCAAATTACGAGGATGGAATGAGGAGGTTACGGGTTCGGGTCGTGAAAAACAACCTCTTGTATTTAGATCGTGAAAAACAACCTCTTGCAAAAATACAAAGTAAGATTATTTATAATAGACCTTTATGATCTGATCCTTCTTCGAACTCTCACGCATAGTAATATTCTTCAGTTTTTACTGCACCACAATCGCAAAACTAATTTTTATAAGAAAAGTTAAAAACTTATCTTGCATAATATCCGCGTGACACCACTTAAAAGAAAAACTATATATTTTCCGACCCACTTAAAATTTTGAAAAGGAAAACAAACCCCATGATATACTACATGGTAAAATACATCGGGTATTAGGTTTGATCGGAAAATGACATTTCTTTAAGTGGTGCCACGTGAATAAGTGAATATCATGTAAGATGAGTTGTTGACGTGAGTATACTAGTATAGAACTTTTATTGGTAACTCGCGTTTGTAGTTGAGCTACTTTTCTATTACAACAATTATTTATACGACTTAATTAGTATATTAAATTTAAAGTTGAATGATCATCCGAGAAATTAACGGGGGCCATGGATGACATCATCATTTGGCAATTGGCATCACTTTTCAAAATCTTGTAATTTCAATCCCACAATATATACTTGCAGTGTACTTCACTATATATATGACCAAAAAACAACTTAGAGATCTATGCTTACCATCCAAAAAATAAAATAAAAATGCAGAGGGACTTGATTGACAAAGCAAGTCGAAGATCAGAAGCTTATAGAGCGACACCTGGAGGGAGGTCTCTTGAAATTTTACGCGATTTTTGGAGAGAAGAAGGTGTTACCCCGATTGATAATCGGGGTGACACTATTCTTCACTTTCTTGCAATACATGGCAACGTGGCGGGTTTCGAAATTCTTGATCCTAATTTGAGCATTAAGGATTTGGAAATTAAGAACAATAGTGGAGATACACCATTGCATGAAGCTGCAAGATTTGGTAAAAAAAATGTTGTGGAGATGATTTTGAGAATTGAGAAGAATTTGGTTTTTGTGAAGAATAATTTAGGGGAGACACCACTTTATGTTGCAGCTGCAAGTGGTGAGAAAGATGTGTTTGATATTTTGGCAAATTGTGATTTTAGTGAGGTAACTATGAAGAGGAATGATGGCAAAACTGTTCTTCACACAACAGTAATCCATGATTGTTATGGTAAGTTTTACATTGAAAAACAAATTTGTTGTTTACATTAGTCCAGAGGTAGAAGGGGAGCCTTGGAGTAACTGGTAAAGTTGCTGTCAGGTTATTCCAGAGGGAGAACGGGGAATCTTGGAGTAACTGGTAAAGTTACTTACTGTCATGTGATCAGGAGGTCACGAGTTCAAGCCGTGTAAACAACCTCTTGTAGAAATGCAAGATAAGGCTGCATACAAAAAACCCTTGTGGTCCGGCCCTTTTCCGGACCCGCGCATAATGGGCACTTTAGTGCACCGGGCTGCCCTTTCTTTTATTAGTCTAGAGGTATCAAATAAATGGATTGGGTTAAATTTGGAAAAGATATAACGGGTCAGATCAGTAAATGGGTCATGACCAACTCGTCCAAGCAACTTTAGATCGATTCAGGATTTGGATTTGATAGGTTCAATTTTTATGTTTTTGCTACGGAAGAAAATTAAGTAATTTTTCAAGGTTCATTTGAATCAGTAGTCTATGTTGCATTCATCATCCTTAACCATTATTTGCCCGAATCCACACTGAAAAACCTCAAATGTGGTAAGTACCTCATCATCCTTAGCGAGTACTGAGTACGGAGTTGTCTTTGGTAGGACGCTCTTTATCCATTCCTCAATGTAGAATTTCCCAAGAGTGAATTCAAATTAGTCAGAATCTCAAACCGGATATTGGACACTATATAACTATAACTTTTTTTCATGTGAAGCAGATTTGGCAATATATATAGTGAATCAATATCCAGAAATTGTTAACCAACGTGATGATGAAGAAATGAGTGCTTTATATTTATTGGCTACAAAGCAATTATCATTCAAGAGTGGATCTGATTATTTGTTTGATGAAATTGGGAAGACACCTTCTGTTCCGGTTCAGATGATTGAATCTATCATATATTCTTGTAAGTTCACATTTAATATTACTCCCTTCGTATTAAAATATGTCTCGATACGTGAGTTGACTTACACACGCTTGTAGTCGACTATGAACAAATATTTGGTCAACTCAGCATCGAGGTGTGTTTTAATACAAAAAAGAGAGCAATGGATATATAGTTGAGGCATGAAACTCGCAAAAAAGTGATAGTTTAAATGTATTTTTGATCATTAACTCATTTTGTTGACATAATTAAAGAACAATCAGTTGGGATTATTGTTGATATGTAATTTTACATATGTGATGAAACAGATATTCCCCCATTGTACGAGGAATCAAAGGAGACACAAACTTGCACCAACGTTGTCTGCATAGAAAGGTCTTTATTAATCAAGTCTCTGTTAGGTATGTTCTACATTTGTTTTTTTCTTCTAATGGTTAACCATCCGAAGTTCGGAATCACTGGTCTAACTAATCCGAATTTGCATGGTTTAGAAAGTCCTTTATGGAATTCTACTGTGGCCACAGAGGAATCCGTTACTGAGGATCAAACTCGAGACCTTTGATTAAGAATGGAGGAACATTAACCATTACACATGACGTGGTGGTTCTTCATAAATTCGCTAAAAGAGTAGTTTTTTCCTTTTATATTTTTTACGAATTTCATAACTCAACTATTCATTGTTCTCTTTACCTACCTAAACTATCACTCCCTTTGTATTAAAACACACCTCGATGTTGATTTGGCCAAATATTTATTCTCAATCAAATAGGCGCGTATAGGCCAACTCAGTATTAGGTGTGTTTTAATACAAAGGGAGTGATAGTTAGAGGTTATGAAACTCGCGAAAAGGTGATCGTTTTGGTATTGGTGAATAGAACAATGAATAGCTGAGGCATTAACCTCGCGAAAATATGATAGTTTAGGTGTGTTTTTAACATTAACTCCTTAACTTACTAGTATCGTTTTTACGATAAAGCTAATTAATCGTTATCATAGAATTAACTTACCTGTAAATATAAGTGATTTAATTGTGTAAATTATTTGTACATTATATCCGTGCATAAAACTTAAACTCTTTTAAATGTACATCTTCCTTTTAGGTTTTTCCTGGTTACAAGTTATGGATGAAGCAAAGCAAAAACATATACTTGCACAAATATTAGCAAAAGTGTTGCTGGAAAATTATGATTGGAGCTATAATACAGAAACTGTGCCAAATCCATTAATACAAGCATCAAAGCTTAAAATCAATGAGTTAGCTGTTGAGATTTTGCAAATGTACCCAGAAGTTGTGGAGACATTGGATGAAAAAAAGAGGAACATATTGCATATAGCAGTGGAACATAAGAACAGATTTTTGTTTGATTATTTGCTCAAAAGAGTGGCTCATAAAGAGAGGATGTTGGCTGATATTGATGAAAATGGGAATACAATTTTGCATTATGCAGCAAATGTTGGATCTCCATTTAGGACATCAACTGCAGATCATTTTGAGGAAGTGTGCTGTGTGCTGTCTGTGTTCATGATGATGTGGGGGATTCTTTGGTTTAAGGTACTTTTTCTGAATTTTCTCTTTAATTTACATTTATGTTATTTGTGTTTAGCTTATTGTGCTGGGGATTGATCTCCCTAGCTGCCTGTTTGAGTTTGCTCACATTGTTGGTTTCTCATTTAGGCTGACAGTCGGTGTAAAACTAACTAATTTGAGTGTGCAACCATGAAAATCTACCTTACGATGCCATCGTTTGTCTACTATATCTAGTCCCAACAGCTTTCTTCCCCTAGTGTTGGGTAACGTCGATATGCTGCCTATGGCAGGCCCATGAGAGGTGGCCCGGGTCACTATCATGATTGGACCTCGCACTTGCTTGGTGGGTTTAGTTAAGAAATAAAGTTGTGCCCTTGCTATAAGTTATAGCTTTTGAGAGGATGATAAGAGTTTGATCCTAACAACTATGCTCGAACCACTCTATTAGGAAGCGACAGTGCCTTCCATAGAATGCCACGTACAATGCCATCTGAATGTTGGCTAGCTGTTATTGTAGGCAAACTCTATATAAGTCAAATACTCAATTACCTTCAAAATCAACTACACAAGGTCTGAAGTATTCGTTCGGAGTGGGAGATTGTTAGAATTAATGGACTTCAGACATACACATTTTCATCATAGAAGGTTAGGTGCAAATTAAGAGTGATCTTCTAAGGTTTAAAGTTAAACAGGCCTTAGACACGTCATAATGTATGGACTATTATGTGTAGATATCCATCATAATTTCTAATTTAATGATGAGTTAACTCGGAAATAAAGAAACTATGTACAATTATAGACAGGATTATGGTCCCAAAATCAAACGTATGATTAACCTTTTTCGATATTCCATCGTCGTTAGAAAATAGTAGAGCCGCCTTATTTGATGATCATTAGCCATAACATTGAAGAATTTCATAGGTACTCATCATTTCTGCAGTCTGGTTATTTTTCTTGATAGAAATATCGAGATACTTTAGGTGTGTTTTTGTCCATTAACTCTTTTCTCGATGATTTGATTTGATAAGCGTTGATAAGATGATGCTTTTTACCTGCATTAGTAAAACAACAACAATATATATATATATATGCTGCGTGGTAAATTTATTCTAACTTATGATCGATCATTCGCGCAGCACGTAAAACACCGCGTACATCCACGCCTATGGGACGTTAAAAACTCCGAGGGCATAACAGCAGAAGAGCTATTCGAGAGAAATCATCTAAACGTACGAAAAGAAGCAGAGGACGCGATTAGAAACCTCGCGAATTCAGCATTAATACTTGCCACACTCCTCTGTACTGTCAATTTCGCCGCGATTTTCACAGTCCCCGGAGGATTCGATCAGAAAACAGGCCTCCCAATCCTCCTCCAGAAACTAAAACATGAATTATGGATGTTGATATTTTACTTAGGTGCAGCACTCATAAGTTCAGTAGTCACAATTGGTACTCTGTTATCATTTATTCTTTGCAAATTCCATAGTGATGATTTCTACATCTCTCTGCCTACAAGGGTGGTAATTGCTATGGTTTCAGTATTTTATGCCACAACATTTTCAGTTTTGGCATGTGTCCAAACACTTAATCTTGACAATATTTTCTTGAACAAAGATGTGTGGTGGCTAATTATAGTTATGGTTGTTGTTGGATTCATTATGACCCTTATTTATATAGATTTAGCATTCCCAATTTTTGATTATTTGTATTATTTGGTTTCTTATTCATTTATATCTAATAAGAGAGGGAATTATGTAAGTTAAAAGGTTTTTAATTTACTCATCTATCACTCTGTTGTAAGCTTTTTATTATTCAAATTAATGAGAAACTTAATTAATTGTTGCTATCACAGCGCCTTATTTCTTTTAGTAAGATATGTCTAACATTTAAAGAAGTGAATAAATGAGCTATTTGTTGTAATGATATTGTATTAAAAAGATACAATCTAGGTTATATATAAATCGCAATCTAAGTATATTGTTACTACGAGTTTTTTTCAATGAGTTTTCGTTTTCTTTTTTTTAAAAAAAATTATAGACATGATAACCTCGATTGTTAGAGATACTTTTAAATAAGTAATTTGTCATTTTCTGAGTATATTGTTACTACGAGTTTTTTTCAACAAGTTTTCATTTTATTTTTAAATGTAGGCATGATAACCTCGATTGTTAGAGATACTTTTAAATAAGTAATTTGTCATTTTCTGAGTATATTGTTACTATGAGTTTTTTTCAACAAGTTTTCATTTTATTTTTAAATGTAGGCATGATAACCTCGATTGTTAGAGATACTTTTAAAAAAGTATTTTTTTGTCATTTTAAGATACACTTTGGCATAATTGTTTAGTTGATTGTTAGTATGAGAAGAATATGATTTAGACTCTTTACGAATCGATATAATTTTTTTTTTATATCAATAATATATATAACTTAAACTCTTATCAAAATAGTACCTCATGTTTGACAC
>JACEIK010005255.1:54606-66620 GCA_018107945.1 Datura stramonium
ATATACATTAAAAAAAATTACTTTTTATGAATATATAAAATGCTATTCAAGATACTGAAAAAATCTTAAGCAAGCAAAGTGGCTGCATGGGTGTGGGGGCCATGATATTGGCATCACTTTTTATGAACTTAAATCAGACTTTTTCCACAATATACAGTACTGATGGAATATTTATTTTCAATCCAATTCATTTGATCAATCTTGGTTTCAAGCTTTCTTTTTAAAATTTTATATCCAGTCAAACACCGCCCAATTTTATACATTATAAATATAGTTTAATCTGTATTAATATCACGTTAGTTATCATTTTTACCAAGTTACTGATCGATGCTTACCGTAAAACATATTTTATACGATCAATATATAGAACTTAAACTCTCTAAAACGAAATGGAGTGTGGGTATATATATACATACAAGCCAATCTCATTCATCACAAAATATACTTTTTTTATATAAAAAAAAAAAAGAAAAATTACCAAAAGAAAGAGAGAAAAATGCAGAGCAACTTCAGTACCAAAGCAAGATGCAGATCAGCAGCTTACAAAGCTGCAACATCATCATCAGGAGTACCGCAATCTCTCCAAGTTTTATGCGAATTTTGGAAAGAAGAAGGTGTCTCCCCGATTGATAATCGGGGTGACACCATTCTTCACTTTCTTGCCGTCAACGGCAACGTGACTGGTCTTGAAATTCTTGATCCGTTAAGTGTTAAAGATCTCGAAACTAGGAACAACAGTGGAGATACGCCGTTGCACGAAGCTGTCAGATTTGGTAACGTTAAAAATGTGTGATCATCTCATTTCAAAAGTTAATTTAAACTGTCAGAGAGAACACACTTCTATTCACTTAGTTATGTCTCCCGATTATTTTTTTCATGAGCCAAGCACGCTTGGATCTAGGACCTTTGTCTGCTCTGATAGACTAAGTATCATGTTGGAGTATGACATGAATTTAGTCTAGATGTTTAAGATGTTAAAGTTGAGAACACACTTTTATTTACTTAATTATATTTTCAACAACAGGTAAAAAGGATATGGTGGAGAGGATCTTGAGAATTGAGAAGGACTTAGTCTTTGTGCAAAACAATTTAGGAGAGACACCACTTTATGTTGCAGCTGCAAGTGGGGAGAAAGAAATATTTGATATTCTGGCAAATTGTGATTTCAGTAAGCTCACTATGAAGAGGAATGATGGGAAAACTGTGCTTCATGCAACAGTAGCCCATGATTGTTATGGTAAGTCCGGTACTCGCTTTAGGGCCTGACTAATTCAGAGTCACGTTGCGTATGGCCAATTAAAGGGGCAAGCGCTTCCTACCAAAAAAAGATTTCATTCCCCAAGATCGAATCCCAAGACTTCTGGTTAAGGGCGAAGGGATCCTATACATTATTACTATCAAGTTATTTTTCAAGAATTTGATTTTCATGGGTAGAATAACTTTCACTTCTTTTTAATATATATTGGTGTGTGTTCTATATTTGTTAAGTATCCCACATTGGTCAAGGGAATGAACAGTGGTCTCCTTATATCGTCTAAGGCAATTCTCACATCATAATATTGAGAATTGAGTTAGGATCAAGATTTATATTTTTTAACAAAACATTTATTGATTCAAAGTTGGGCCCCCGAGAATGTTATCTACACATTAAATGTGCTGTTAATGGCGTTATATGTCTCTTTATATGGTTTTTGGCAATACTCGTCAGCTTAAACTAATAAACTTTTTGTTTAATGTCAAGCAGATCTAGCAATATATATAGTGAATTTATATCCTGAACTTGTTAACGATCGCGATAATGATCATATGACTGCTTTGAATATTCTGGCTACAAAGAGATTTTCATTCAGGAGTGCATCCAACTACTTGTTTGCAGAAATAGGCAAAACACCTTCTGTTCCTGTTCAAATGATTGAAACCGTCATCTATTCTTGTAAGCTCTACTTAATTTACTATTAGTAATTATGTCTGTCACAGTAAAGTAACTGAATTTTTCCCTGTTGTGTGTTAGCAGGTATTCCACCGCGATATAAAGAATCAAAACTTAGCGATAACCAGACACAAGCTGGCACAAAGGTTGTCCGCGTTGAGAGGTTTTCGTTTACCAAGTCTATGTTAGGTACCACACAGACATCATCATCCATAACTTTGTGATTGGCAATAAGTTCAATTGGCCGAAATGAATTTCTCAATTTTTTTGTTCTTGCATATTTGTATCTTTGGTTTCTCCAGGTAATTCATGGTTACAAGCTATTGATGAAGCAAAGCAAAAGCATATTCTTGCACTAATATTAGCAAAAATGTTGCTAGAAAAATATGATTGGAGATATAGTACTGATCACAGTGTGCCAAATCCACTAATACAAGCATCAAAACTGAAGATTGATGAGTTAGTGGTGGAAATTTTGAAAAAATGCCCTGAAGTTGTGGAGACATTGGATGAAAAAGGGAGGAACATATTGCATATAGCAGCAGAGCATAAAAGCAGATTTCTGTTTGATTATTTGCTCAAAAAAGTGGCTAGCAAAAACAGAATGTTGGCAGATATTGATGAAAATGGGAATACAGTTTTGCATTATGCAGCAAATGTTGGGACACCATTTTTTACATCAACCACAGAGCATATTGAAAGTGTGTGGTGTGTGATGTCTGTGTTAATGATGATGTGGGGAGTACTTTGGTTTAAAGTAAGTTTTTTGGACTTTGCTTATTTTTTTACTATCACTTACTATTTTTGTTTTGAATAGGTCTGACTCCTTAAGATCTTGCACGAGATCTTAGAATTATTCGTTGTAAATGTGACTTTACAATTAGTATATCCATTATAATTGCACAACCATCGCCATTTGTCATCATTGTACATGTACTAACATCAACCATTACCACCAGCCACCTCCACTATTAGTCACCTCCATATAATTGACATTGCTGACCGCGTCCATCACACATAATCTACTGTTAACTAGCACCATCAACGACCACCTACATCACCAGCCATTGCTACCAATAGGGTAGACCACGTCTACTGCCAACCACCTCCACCACACAACGACCACTGCTGACCACTACACCAACTACTTACACCACCAGCTGCGCACCATCAATCACCTCCACCATGAACCACCTTCACTGCTGTCCTCCACTATCAGCTAATAAGCATCACACAACCATCAACAAATAGTTTCACAAGAGAAAGTGGATATGAGAAATGGGCTAAGTTTAATTGGTTTGTACTCTAAATTGAGGCCACAAAGTTCCAAAATTGACTAAAAGATCATGACTTGATGCAACTCCAACAAAGTACACCATCAGTCATGACTTAATAATTTCTTAACTTACAATTGTTCTTGCAGTATATAAAATACAACATGCATCCACGCCTTTGGGATGTTAAAAACTCAAAAGGCCTAAAAGCGGAAGACATATTCGAAAGAAACCACTTACACGTACGAAAAGAAGCAGAAACTGCAGTTAGAAATCTATCAAATTCTACACTTGTACTTTCTACTCTCCTTTGTACCATCAACTTCGCAGCAATTTTCACTGTCCCCGGAGGTTTTGAAGAGAGAACTGGCCTACCTATCCTCCTAGACAAAGTGCAGCAAGAACTATGGATGTTGATGTTTTACTTGGGTGCAGCACTTTTTAGTTCAGTATTCACCATGGGTACTCTTCTATCATTCCTTCTTTGCAAATTCTATAGCAATGATTTCTACATTTCTTTGCCTATAAAGATCATAATTGCTATTATTTCAATCTTTTATGCCACAGCATTTACAATCCTAGCCTGCCTTCAAGCACTTAACCTTGAGAATATATTCTTGAACAAAGATGTTTGGTGGCTTATTATAGCTGTTGTAGCTGTTGGCTTCATTATGACTCTTATTTATGTAGATTTGGCTTTTCCCGTCTTTGATTATATGTACTATTTGGTTTCTTATTCATTCTTTGTGTCCTATAAGAGAGGACAAATGTAAGTTGATTGAGTTACTAAATTATATCCAAAATATGAGTAAATTTCCACATATGGTCGCTGAACTTTATCCATTATAATAGTAAAGTCACAAAATTATTATTCTATGTATCGCGAATCTAGAAAGTCGTAACTTTATTAAGGAAAATAAAATCCAGAGAATTGAAAAGGTGGAAACAACAAAAAATAAACCCATTCATTTCACTAACTCCTGTACAAATACTATAACATTTTCCTCCCCCTGTTCGTCATTTCTCGGATAAACAATATGATATATCGGAAGCTGATGCGATTAAATGTTAACCGGGAAAAAATAGGATCTAAAAAATAAAAGGACAATGCTACCCCAGAATATGTACATACAAGAAACTATGATTCATTTAAGAAATCTAATAGTGCAAACTTGACATGCAAACCTATCTTCCCACCTTCTGTAACAAGCTTAGCAGCAGTTACCAACCAATGTCCAGGAGTGTCATATGGGCCTCGAGCAATCTCTGCCGTATCTACATACTTGAGCAGTTTCGTTGATCGAACTGGTACTGGGGGTCCATCTGGATATACGCCTGAGTTGAGAGCAGCAGGAAGCTGCTTTTGTGGAGCATCTGTCTTTGTTCGCTGAGTGAATGTAAAAGTTGTGCTGAGATTTGTCAAGAAACTTGACCTATGAGTACCCTCTGGTGTAGCTGCCCACTCTGTCTTCCGTATTGTGCAGTTGGGAAGATGGGTGAAAAGTAGACGCAGGTGAAGCACTGTCTTAGGCCATTTCCCTTTGCTGATAAGGTGTGCACCAGTTACCACGAAGACACCACTAGTCTCGCCCTGCATCCAGCTCGGATCATGCTTAACTACAGATGAGCACACATTGGAATATCTCTTCCATCTTATGGGTTCTAAGAATTGGTCGCTAGATTCATAATCATCGGACCCTCGCCACTGACATGGCTTGCATAAGGTTGGGTTATTAGCAGACTTGGATACCATAATGTTTGGTATACTAGAAAGATGTTGTACATGTATAGCTAACTGGTTGCATTTCTTCCCTTCTAAATACAAGCGCAAACCAATGACAGGTTTTTGACCACTTGTAACCTACAAATTAGAAGAACATATCGGTCATTAGGTGCCATCATGAACATCATCTTCAGAATAGAGCCATCTATCAGTTTAAAAAGATGGTACAAGGAGGTATATGGTTGCAGTCTAAGATGGTTGACTTGGATAAATAGAAACTTTTCCATGTTTAAGTTTACACTACGCAATCAGTGCATTAGAAACCATGGCCAGACCAATATTTCATTGAAACGAAGCACATACAGTTTCAACTTTTCTTATACTTGTAATAAAGCTGCGGTCTTTTGCTAAAAAAGAAACACCAAGAAGTACCTGGGTAGGTCTCACACAAAGCTTTGGGCCGAATAAACTGAACTGCAACGCAGGGTAAGATGTCACTCTTCTTTGATGGCTAAGAGGCAGCTCGCAGAACAATGGCGCCCATTGGCTAGGAACTTGAAACTCGAGGAAACACTGTAAGTCCTCTAGAGCAGGCTTATCTGAGGATGAAACAAATTGCGGATTACACTACCGTCATCTTTCATGAACAGAAAAATGAATTAGAAATAATTGACAGATAAGAAAAATATGTTGACTTTATGGATATGCTAGATACTAGAATATATTAAGAAAACAGGTTCCTCGGAATGTATCAAATATTCTTCTGTACGCATAATTATTTCTTGTGCAAGGTAAGTATATATGCTGAATAGTTCAAGAGGATGTCAAAAAGAGAGTAATCGCAAGACAAAAGGAATAGCCTCCGAATAAACGCACAATGCAAATTTCTATCGAAGTTGTTGCCATGTCAGAAGATAGCCTTGTTTTAGCCACAATAAAACACTGCCGAGTAGGTAAAGCCTCAGTAAGTAGAATTACCAGTTTACAAATATAAGGGTCAACAATGAAAAGAAAATATATTCAGCTCTTTATGAACTTCTAAAACATAGTGGAAAATCTCTACATTAACATTCATTAAGAAAAATTAGGCCAAAGCAAATTCTTGAAATCTTTAAAATCCCTAATTTGGACTTGCATGACCAAATTTGATATTGTTATAGGTTAAATTTTCTTCTGATCAGGAGAGGAGGAAGGTTACTTTAACGTACCTTGGGTTACAGTACAATTTTTTATACTTCCATGTTTTGGCCAATCAAGAACCAGTGGACTCTCATTTTTATCAAGTTAAATAAGAACAAGATGAACATCACCAAGAACTACACTGTATATACTACATCAAAACAGCATCCATGTAAAAGTTTGACTTGCACCTAACTCATCATAAATCTAAAATAGATTATAACTTAGCCAAATTCATTAATGATTAATTTAGCTCATGTACCACAATA
Source organism: Datura stramonium (assembly GCA_018107945.1). Taxonomy (NCBI): domain Eukaryota; kingdom Viridiplantae; phylum Streptophyta; class Magnoliopsida; order Solanales; family Solanaceae; genus Datura; species Datura stramonium. The sequence continues at coordinate 60,982 of JACEIK010005255.1, forward strand.
CTGATGCTTGATATTAGTCTATTTTATTTGGAATGTAAAACTCCCATCTAAGTGAGGGTGCTTGATTGTTCAGGGTTGACTTGGAACCAATTTACTATCATTTTGGAACACAATACAAATCCCTAAAACCCAATTAAAACAATATCTGCAACAGTATCGCAAACACGCTATTTATTTATATATAAAAAGAGGCAATGTGATGCACCATCTTATCTGATTATACATAAAAAAAAATTGTTTTTTTTTGAGAATGGTAACATTGTTATCTGATTATACATAATTAATGGATGGGAAATATGTTTCTTATCTATAAAGGACTATGAAATACTCACAGCGTAGATATAAATTTATTGCATGGCTGAGATAACCACTTCCTGGAATTCCTGTTAGGAGCGAAGTAATAGGTACAAGTCTGAAGAGTATGCCATCAGGATAAGCAGCCAAGGTCTGAAGCCACTTCGAGTGGCTTTGTGCAAACACATCCCCACCTCTTTTTGACCAAATTATAGTGAGACCCTGCTCAACATTATACGTTAATAACTAATCATGTCTAGCACTTCTTCCATTTCAGAACACAAAAGTTCAGAGAGTGACTTACATCCTTGCTTGATGTCTCTGTTATGCTAGTAAATTGCATGGTATGTGACTGCAACATGCGATTGAATACCTCGGGGACCTATAGATTTAAAATAGAAATCCATTCAAATATGATTGCCCCACTTATGTGCACAAATATTAGGACATACCCAAACATAAATTAAGTGCCAATTTAAGTGAATTTGAAATAGAATAGTAAGGGTTCATAAAGCTGACCCTAACTTGTTTGGGACTGAGGTGCAGTCGTTGTTTAGTGAGTGTAAAATACCTTCTTTTTACCCTCTTTTGACTTCCTCTCAGGCAGAGGACTAGCTTCATCAGAAAAGAGACAATCTCCAAGATCATCCAGGTGAGCTTTTAGTTCGGCAGGAGGAACTGCTGAAGATGGTTTCTGCTTAACACAAAGTAGGTCCTGGCCTCCAACACCCATACCCACAATTATGTGCGTCCCATAAGCCTGGATAAATCTGCTAAGAACTGTCAAATTAGAAATCACATGAAACAAGACTAACATATGAAACACAAGTGCATCTCCAAATTACCATACCATTGCATAAATTCATCCAATAATCATTAATTAGGAGATCTATTTTCCTTGAAGGACTTACATCAAAGAAGGCAGCTCTAGAAAACTTAATTTCTTTAGAGCTCATATTTAAAATATTCTTAGCTACAGGCCATTTAAGGAGGAAAAATGCTAGTAGTTAATAGTACTTCTCTGTCCAATTTATTCACTAGCACTATTTGGAGACTCTAATGGTTCTTTGTTTGGCTACTACTTTAGACAAAGATCTTTTTTTGAGTACAATGTTTTTAGCATTTTTCAAAAAGTTTTAATTCACAGAATACTGTGACTTCAGGTAATTTTACGTAATCCTTAAATATGTAAATTATATTTCAAAAAGAAAAAAATTGAGGGAATTGGTCTCTGATTGTACCCCAAAAGTTAAATCTTTTGACATCAAACTTCAAACCTCATCATTCTTTTTGGATCAGAGGAAGTAACTTTTAAGATGCTTTTTTCCAACTTTTCGCACCAAATAGATGCAATACTGCATTCTATATTTATCTTTTAAGAAAACAAAAGGTTTTGAGACACCAATAACTGAAGTGGGGAGCCATTGCAGGATCAGCATTAGAAATTATTAGAGGCTGGACATGCAGCACCTTATCATTTTAAAAAAGTAGAAACCTAATGCCCAAGTGTGAACTACTCCCTCTGTTCACTTTTACTTGTCCACTTACTAAAAATAGAACAATTATTTTCTCTTGTTTTACCTTACATTAACTACTCATTCCCTGAATCATTTCCCAAGTCCATTGAGACTATACACCAATTAATATGAGGAGTACAATTGTATTTGGTAGCCTCATTCTTTCCTTATGATAATCTCATCCAAAAGATTTATAAAAAGCTACTACTCTGACACAAGTTGATCAGGGAGTTTTGTCAATTTTGAAATGACAAATGGCAGAACCTTAAATGCATCAGTACAACAACACAATAACAACAACTATGCTTCAAGCAAGTTGGGATCGGCTATCCTTGAATGCATCAGTACTTAATCCAAAAACTAAAAGGGATGCACGAACGCATCAGTTAACAGTCTCCTCAAATGCATTCCAATGATATCTTAAGAAATTGTGCTTTGCCAGTTAGAACTCACAAACAGCTATTCACCGATTAAGCTAAGAGAGTATAGAGTGGAATGGAGAAGCTACCTGGATAAGGATGCTGGATCCCAATGCGGTGGAACAGCTTTCTTTACTTGGTCTTGGAGCACTAATGGGGATGCAGTCAGGTGCAAATAGTACAAGGAGACAAAATAACCATCAAAAGCCAGGTATTTAGCATCTGCTGAATCGTTCAACCAGGCTCCACTCAAATCAAAAATGGCATTTAGATAGCCTGATGGAACCTTTCCATGTACAGATGACTTTTGATTAAGCAATTCTGACATCTGCAATGTAGATTTAAGGAAAATTTGGAGCTAATGAGACAGCCAATAACATGCTCAAGAAAAAACAACTCGAAAGATCACTCAGTTTTTTGTTCTTTTTTTTTTTTTTGCCATTGTCAGTACAGCAAAGACTACATCTTTTATGCCTTTAACGGGTCTCGTTCTAAATCCTCTCAAGTTTCACTTGCCTTCTTCTATGTTTATAAAGGAGCTTGAGTAGTTTAAGGATATTTAGTTGATATTCTAGAATTCAAGAAGCTCGATATTCTGTATTTGTTTAAATGCTGTCACAACAAGAATTAAATCCATATGAAAAACTAAAAATATTACTAAAACATTTTGGTCGAAAAGTTTATTAACATTCTATTCAATTTTGAAACTGTTAACAGGCCTTTAGCATGCAGTAGCTTGCCTTACCAACATCTCCAACTCATTACTTCATTGAGCAAGAGAAGTGAACCCGTGCCATGTAAAATTTTACATTGGAAAGAACATTACAAAAGACGTCTGCCCCTCCTTCTGAATCGGAAAAATTTGAGCAAAGGATCATATCCTATCTCATGGTAATTTTATCTCATGGTAATTTAGTCAACCAAATACGTCAAAAGACCAAGAAAACTTCCCCATTCCACAAATAACAGGAGAGAAGCTATCAATCATAGCTCTAGCTCTAGCTCCAACTACAACCAAAAGAACCCTCCTATTTACATACTCCCTCCATTTCATTATATATATTAATGTCTGACTAGACATTAGAATTTAAGAAGAAAAAAAAAAGAAAGAAAGAGAATTTTTTATACAAAATCTGCAAACACATAACACACCAAAATTATGTTAGAATCTTTTTATTAAATATGTCATGACATTCCTATAAGAGCAAGTCACTTTGGATGAAAAATATTTTTAAAAAATATTAAAGACAGATAAATATAAAAAGATATCATTTTTTGGAACACACCAGAAAGGAAAGATTATCATATAAAATGGAATGGAAGGAGTGATTGCTAAAACCTTGGCGGAATTAACCAGTAAGATGTAATGACTCCACCCAATCTGGATCAGCCATTAGAGAACAATCAAGACCTCAGAGGAGTTTTGTGGTTATATTAACGACAACAACTACTGCGCCTCAGTCTCAAACATGTTGGGATCAGCTGTATTTAGCATTTTTTTTAAACAATCAATCACAAGGAGAGAAGTGACAACAGCCAAATAATGTGATAACCGAAGCACATGCAACATCAGGTAGTAACAAAAACCGTAGGACAAGAAACTACAAGAATAATGCTACTACTACCGGTATGAAGGGGGAAACAGGTACGATGCACCAAACTAACTAGCAAGTCCTGCACTCTAGCCTCCCCAGACCCCACTTGTTGGATTACACCAGGTCTGTTGTTGTTTGTTGTTGTTTAATTGCAATGGTCATTAGAACAACTTCTTTTTACCACTCATTAAGTTAATTTTTCGAGTGGTCAATTTCATCTTAATTTACTAGCACAAAATTCCTGAATATACTGTTCTATATACCATACGCTGAGAACATTTGATAACATAGATCAGCCCTAGCACACTCTAAAGACAAATTATAGAACACAATTGAGAAATGAATTCACAAAGTAAAAGCTTATAACACAACTTGTCTAAAAATTTGAACTTGATCAAATGCTTATAATTTCAATACAGCAATCTCACAATAGTTTTACTCCACTACATTCAATTAAAAATTCAAAATTCATTCACATAGGAATTTTTAAAAAAAAATAAAAATTGAACAAAGTAATAATCATTACAAAGGGGGGTAAAGATGGAAACCTGTTTAAATTCCAGAACATCAGACTTGAAACGAATGTGGTCCCCTTTATCACAGCGGATATTTTCCGACACATCGGGAATGGTAACGCCGCCAGGGAGGACGATGTTACGCCTATTCCTCTCATCCAAAATTACCAGCCTACCCCCGTTTGGGCATTTTTTTACGAACTTCAACCTGAAATCGCTAGCAAAATCAAACCCACAACCCAAAGCTTCCATGGCCTTAATCTCAATCCGCTTCCTCTCGAATTCTTCATCCATCAGCTCAAAAAACGACGTAGTTTCAGTCTTTCAGGTTGGTTTTTTGAGCTGAAAGAATTACAAAAAATGGAAATTAAGAAGTACCCATTTGGGAAAATGGGGGTAGGGGGTAGGGGGTTAGGGTTTAAAGGTGGGGTGGGGTTAAAAGGGGGTTAGGCGGGGGGTTTTGGTCAGAAGTAGATGACGAGAGAGGAAGGGAAAGACAAAGTTTGACTTTTGGGTTTGACTTTTGACCAGACGTTTCGTCTGCAAATTGTTGACTCCGTTAATCAAATAGAGATAAAAAGAAGAAGGAAGAAGGAAACATCATAATTATAATGCAAAAACAAATTATAATGAAAACAAATTGAAAAATTGAAGAATTGTATGGGAAGAAAGGGCAAAAATGGATTTTCACTTTTAAAGTGAAACTTGAAATTGGAATATCAATTTTTTTTTAAAAAAAAAAATTTGTTTTTGTTTTCTTTATAAATTATATTTTAGTATTATGTCAGCGTTTCGCGTCAGATACAAAGATGTGAAACAAACGCAATAGCGTTGTGCTCCGCTCAGTTGAACCTTTTCATTTTGGAACTAAATATTTAGAATATTCAATCAATTAGAAATTATTTTATATAGAATTTTTGAAATATTAATTCAGACCTTCACGACATAAAACTCAATCTAATAGAATTTTTTCTACATTATTGAAATAATGATTCTTTGAGATATAAAAATCATTACTCTTACTCTAAATTGAAAAGTTCTATTTTCTTCTTAGAATTTTCTAGTGTTAAAAAATAATGAAACATGACAAGAGCACGAAATAATTGACTATTGCCAAATGAAGAAAAGAAAATAATTCAAGAATTATAAAAGTAAGCTTACCATCCCAAAAGAAAAAAATGAAGAAATTCAAAGTACGAGAAAAATCAATTTTTTTTTTTTAGATTTTGGATTAGTTTTATTCATTGATTCTTTGTTCTTTTTCAAGAGAATAAATTTATAAAAATAACTAAACATATG
>JACEIK010005255.1:69142-109519 GCA_018107945.1 Datura stramonium
ATAGCATATTCAGTAAAATTTTATAAGTGGGATTCGGAGAGAGTGGTGTGTGTGAAACCTTATCTCTATCTTATGAGAGTACAGAGATTATTTGTGATGGACTCTCGACTCAAATAAAATATAACAAAACAAGAAAGGAAAAGAGAATATTAAGTAGCACCAACAAATAATACGATAACCGAAGCAAAAGGAAACAACAAGAAATAATAGAATTGAAGTATAAGAAAGTAGGAGAAAAAAAAAAACTAAAATCACTTATAAGAGAAACTATATATACATCGTGATTATTTGCTGACCTTCTACTCTAATCCTCAATCTCCATATTATCCTAATATCATTATTGACTTTATGAATGAATTAAACTTTCAATGTAAAAAATCAAATATTAAACAAAAAAAATTAATGTATACACGTAAAAAAAAAATGAATTTTTGAGCCCAACTCAGCCCTAAAAACTAACTCGTGATTGCTCAATTCCATACAAGTAGTCCAAATTCTCCTCCTTATCCCACTGATATGGGACTAATTAACACTCCATCTCACGCCTAGGACTAAACATCCGCAAGCGTAGACCATTTTAATATGGGGGCCCAATATCTATAAATCATAAATCGAAACAGGTCTAATTCTGATAACATATAAGAAAATGAATTTTGAGCCTAACTCAATCCAAAAAATTAGCTCATAAAGGAAGAATTGTCCGAATCCGTATAAAGAATCCAAATTCTCCTCATCTCACTCATGTAGGAACTACCAGCACATTGTTAATCTCTTCATCGTTACGTTACATTCATAATGATATTATATAACTTGTCTTAAGGAAATATTAGTGATTACATCCTTAATTAGAAGTCCAAGAGAGTAATAAGATGAAAATCTTATATTACTTAGGCTTTTAGAAAAATATCTACGAATGTATTAGATTCTTCAAAAATAGTAAAATTCTGATGAAGCCAACACTAGCACAATAACCATTTTTAAGAGTCTAAAATATATGTGAAAACGACTTTCCTCAAAGAGATATATTGACAAATCACTTAAAAATACAAAAAAAACTTATATTACATCAACTAATCCGGATTTGTGCTATAGAAAGCCCACTATATATAGTTGGGGAGTTTCGATCCGACTAATTCGATATCTGAAACTCACTGACCGGCCCAATTAATTCAGCTAGCCCCATAAAAGGCCTTGTATAGGAAGTTTTGGCTGGACTAAGAAGCTCATTACAGGGGTTTACCATCCCTATCGAAAGAAACTTTCACAAGGCTCAGACATAAAACCTCCGATTAATAATAAACATTTACCCTTTCATCGCACCTTTTGGTAGTACACACATAGGCAAACACACACACACATGTACTATGTCCTAAGTTAAAAATACTATATATGTGTGAATTGTGATATACCACTTGCCTCATAAATATACAACTAATAGTACCAGACTTTAATTAGTAGGACATGAATTTTTAAAATCCAATAGATTGATAATTCCTCATTAGATTTCATGTACTTAGACGTGCCCAAATTTTTGTTCATTTCTCAGGTTCTTGAAATGAAGACATAAGCCAAGAAAAGCAACGTTCGAAGGAAAGAAAATATAACTCGATTGGGAAATTATATTTTGCAAGTATATTTATGCTCAGTATGGACTTGACTTGTTGTTATTCTAGAAATTCATAAAATGTTGTAGTCAATTTTTGAGAAAAGGAAATTTCAAAAAATACATGCATATAATGCATCTAGAATTTGGACAAGTTCTTTGTAAGAAAAGTTAAATATTTGAACTCAGGGGGGCGTGGCTTAGTGATCAATGAAGTGGTTGAGAATTATGAGGTCTCAAGGTTAAATTTCAGCGAGGATAAAATATTATTAAGTGATTTGTTCTCATGAGGTGACAGATATCGTGTGAAATTAGTTGAGGTGTGTGCAAGCTGGTCCAAACATCATAATTATAAAAATAAATTGAAAAATTGCTAAAGAAAGTGACGTTATTTTTTAAACAAACTAAAAAAAAAATAAGACCAATAAATTAAAACGGAAGAAGTAGATATTTAATTAGCTATTGATTCCAAATACCTACCAAACAGGTCTACATCCAGTCTAGGTCAAAAGATAACCTTATTAATACTTGTCTTTCCAGGTGTAAAGAATGCACTATCTAACTGCTAAAAAAAATCATAAATTATAAATCACAGATCTAACCGTTAAAAAATTATTGATGATATTTTTTTTTCTTTTTAGTCTGTTCGAAAAACTTTAAACTTCTCATCATATCATTAAACTCGTGTTTTTATAATCATATATAGAAATATGAAATTATGTCTAAAGCATTACAACAACAATAGCATACTCAGTGAAATTCCACAAATAAAATATGAAAAAAATAAAGTATACACAGATTTTAACATATTTAGTCAAATACGGTCGTATAAAATAAAAAGAGGAGCAATATATAATTGTACAAATTAAAATCCTTATTTCCATTCCTCATTGTCATTTGTAAATTGAATTCCTTTACTTTATAACCATTTTATGGTGCATAATGAGTTTGCTCTCACTATCCAAAGACTTTTCTAACCTAAATACTTGTCAAAATTCAAATGTATTATTTGAAGTTTGAAACATCAAATTTTCTATTTCTCAAAAATATCCCAACTTCCTCACAACTTCTAGTCATGATATATGTATATACACACACAAAATATATACTTTGCCCACAAATAAATTAACAAAAATTCTCCCATCACCATGAAAGAGTTAATTTTCATTCCTTTAGCAGGATTAGGCCACTTAGTATCAGCCATTGAATTTGCAAAACAAATTCTAAATAGAGATGAAGAAAATCTCTCCATCTCTGTTCTCATAATGAAACTTCCCTTAGACTATGGTGTACAAAATTTCATTCAATCTCTCAATTCTCAACCCCGTTTGAAATTCATCGATATCTCCCTAGACGAAAAAACGTCTTCTGGATACCTCAATAGCCACGAGACGTTCCTCTATGATTTCATCGATGGTCACAAACCACGCGTACGAGAATATGTTCACAACATTTCTAAAACAAGTTCGTGTTCCGGTTTCATTCTTGACATGTTTTGTACCTCGATGATTGACATAGCCAACGAATTTAATGTCCCAAGCTACATTTACTTCGCCTCAAATGCTGCATTTCTTGGCTTATGTCTTCATTTCGAGACCCTGAGAAATGAAAAAAAATTAGACACATCCAAGTACATGAACTCTGATGAGGAATTGTGGATCACAAGTTTTAAAAATCTTTGTCCTACTAAAGTTGTGCCTGAGCATTTATTAGATACACGTCTTGCCTCAACGATGTTCTTTGATGGAATTCGTCGATTTAAAGAGACTAGAGGGATTATTGTTAACACTTTTTTCGAGCTTGAATCGTTTTCTCTTCAGGCTCTTTCGGATTCTAAGATGGTGCCAAAAATTTATCCGGTTGGTCCAGTGGTTAGTTTTGAAAAAAGTGGTCATTTTCGAAATAATCTATTGGAGACTCAAAGTATTATTAAGTGGCTAGATGATCAAGAGGATTCCTCTGTAGTGTTTTTGTGCTTTGGTAGTATGGGAAGTTTTGAAGCAGAACAGATAAGAGAAATAGCAACTGCACTGGAGCATTTTGGTCACAGGTACTGTTAGATGTAGTTTTTCTTTTTTATATTTATGGGCAAGTGGTATGTGTCCCCGGGTTTGAAGTTTACGAATTCCTGTACAACAATCTTAAGTTAACATACAATTATAATTGGGTATAACAGTCAAATAATTATAAATATTTATTGCATTTCTTAAATACATATATAGGCCGGGCCTAGGCAAAAGTTATTGAATTCCAGTAAATCCGTGCATTATACTCTAGAACCGCCACTGATCTCCCATAGCTGACACCCCTTTACCGGAAAATTAAATTGTTTAGCTAGGTTAAAATTTTAAGTTTATGTATATATTCTATATGTTGAGCTCCCTTTATTTTTTTACGTGTGTCTACTTTTTTTATATTTTGACACCCTCTTAGTAAAATTTCTAACTCCGTCACTGCACATAATATACTTTTAACACAGTGCATATACATATTATATATATGTGCATATGTACCTTCGAAAGATGTGGTGAAATGGTAAAGTTTTCTTTATTACTAATCAGAGATGTCATGTTCGGGCCTTGTCAATGAACTCTCATATATAACACTCCAACTATATTGATTGGGATTAAAGGGTAGTTCTTGTAGTACTTATAGGTTTTTTTGTATCTTGAAGTGGCTTGTCGATATGTCTCTTTAAAAAAAGTTGTTTTCATTTATATTGCTCGAACTCTCCAAAAATATAACTGCTCGCGTGTCGGACCTCCAAAATTACACTATTTTTGAAGAATCCAACACACATTTGTCAGCATTTATGAAAAGTCCGGGCAACATAACTTTTTTTTTCATTAATTGTTATTTTTAAACAGGTTCTTGTGGTCTTTAAGAAAATCTCCACCAAAGGGAAAAATAGATATACCAACAAGCTACAACAACTATGAAGAAGTTTTGCCAGAAGGATTCTTGGAGAGGACAAAAGGATTTGGAAAAATAATAGGATGGGCACCACAAGTAACAATTTTATCCCATCCATCAATAGGAGGATTTGTGTCCCATTGTGGATGGAATTCAATACTAGAAAGTGTACATTTTGGTGTGCCAATTGCAACTTGGCCACTCTATGCAGAGCAACAAATGAATGCATTCTTGTTGCTGAAAGAATTGGGACTTGCTGAAGAGATAAAAATGGACTATGTTGTTGATTTTGAGGGGAAACATAATCAAGTTGATATAGTGAGTGCTCAAGAAATTGAAGGTTGTCTATTAAGGTTGATGGTAAAAAGTGAAGAAAATGAAGTGAGGAAAAAAGTGAAGGAAATGAAGGAGAAGAGTAGAGTAGCAATGGAGGAAGGTGGATCATCTTATAACTCTCTTGGACTTCTTATTAAGGATGTAATCACTAATATTTAGTTCTTAACATGAAGAAAGAAAAAAATAAAAGCAAAGATATATGCACTATTATTAGTTGATAATTTGATATATTAGTGTACCTATATTTTGAAAATGGATTGTACTTATCACTTTTTGATTAATGAGGTGAAGTTTTGGTTTTCTTGGATTTGCATTTGAGTGAATCATGTAGTTGGTAGGCATGAATAAAGTGTGCAATTTTTTGTTCTATTTATTTAACACTTTTTTTTGGTGATTCTAATTTGGACTATTTTTATTAATGTGAACACCTAATTTATTAAGGGGTTTGCATTACATATATATAAAATTATATATAAACAATATCATGTTTGGTAGTTGATGATTAGAGGTAAGATATTTATATATAAAATTAATACAAATCGGTTTATAATCAGAAATCGGGACATCTGCATAACTAGTATAGGTTGTGAGGGAATCTATGTATTGTTTTATGTAGGATAAAAGATGGAATAAGTAATACATGAATAACTAAACAAAACATAAAATAATATATATATATTCCGTTGTAACTAATTCATATATTGTTAATATCTCCATAATTTTAACCAACTACCGAACGACCCCTAAGGATATTAAGTATAAATGATTTAGAATTATTTGGGAGTAGAAATACAAATTTTTTTGGGGGGGATGAAACTAGCCATATAGAGTAAATTTTGATTGACTTAAGATTTTGTTTGAATTCTCTTCAGCATTTATACTTTGATGATGATGAGTTTTCTCATTGCCTTCTCAAGGAGGGGAAAGCAATGTGAGTACTCTTCCCTTATGTATATATGGTTTAGTTAGTCGATTTTGATTGGTACAAAAGTTTATTTTTCGTTTTCTCAAATTAATATCATTTACTCTTATGCCTTGTAAGAAAGTCGTGATTGTTCTATTAAATCGATCTTTAGCTCACATATATATGGCATTTATCGAATGCTTTTATAAGCAAGCATGATCGTTTTTCCTCTTTTGGCTCAGGGCCTAATGAAACTTACTTTTTGGAAGTTTGAATTATTCTGTTTCTTCTGTTCATCGTATAGAAATGAAAATATGTCCTATAGGACATTACATTACAAGCCAAATACCACAAAGATAGAGGTAATTAGGTCTGCATATATCGTACCTATAGGATATTATATTGGATATATATATTGTTGTTTGTCGTATATGAAAACACTAAAGATCACAAATTCCGACCTATGAATTTACATCGGATATGTTGTTGTTGTTGTTGTAGCATAGTTTTAATGTTGATACTTGTAAATTTTTACCTAAATTCTAACTGATTTTCTTAACATGATTGTTGAAGGTTGAAGAATACTGAGTCAAGTAGCATGCATGATGCGTCTGATTTGCAATGGAAACGGAAGTTTTGCATATGGAGAAAATTATTGGGACGCTTTGTCATCATAATGATTTCTGTAATGCACAATTATTTTCGATTTCAATATAGATATGGGACATCGAACGAGAAATAAAAAAATAAAAAAATAAAAAAATAAAAAAACACAACTTATTCTCAAAATGGAGGATTCTTTTTCAATTTTAATTTCAAATATTCTGTCCTTTTAACCAACTCTAATCCAAACACCTGCTAGTCAAACTTTGGTCAACATATTCTCTTCTCAGAGCTCGCTGTTCAGATTTCAGACTTGAGAGTGGAGATTTGCCGGAGAAAATGGCGAAGCCGGCGAGTGAGGTTCCCAGGGCTAAGCTAGGGTCACAAGGTCTAGAAGTCTCTAGAATCGGGCTGGGCTGCAGGAGCATGTCACCCAATCATGGACCGCCCAAGCCCGAACCCGAAATGATTGACATCATCCAACACGCCATTGATAACGGTGTCACCTTCCTTGATACCTCCGATCAATATGGACCCCACACCAATGAAGTGCTCATTGGCAAGGTAGAATGTAGCAATTACTGCTTTAATGTGCTGTATCTCCTGCATAACGTGTAGTATGCTAATTTCCCAGTAATAGAAAATTTTCTCTGTTTTAGAGTTTCAGTATGCTTCTACATTCATGATTCTCTAATTAATTAATTAATTAATTCCTTCTAATTCAATTTTGAAATTCAAAGATACAAATTTTGATCATCAATTTTTTTTCCTTGTGATAATTAATGCGATTTTTTGGAATTGGGAAAAAGGGCAAATATACCACTCGTTAAAAAACTGGTGCATATATATCCTCACTGTTTAACAAATGATGGATATATACCCTCACGTCTAACAAATGGTGCATATTTACCCTTTACTAGATATTAACAACAACATTTTGTGGAATTTGAAGCCTAATAAACATTTTGTCCAACTTCAATTTAGGAAACAATATTGGTTTCCATCTTATCAGATTACTTAATTGAAATTTCCAATAGCATATACACTGAATACTGATAAAGGTTGTTAAATGTGTGCATTCTAAATCTAATTTATTTAGGCAATCAAAGGAATGAGAGAAAAAGTACAAATAGCTTCAAAGTTTGGCATAAGTTTCAAAGATGGGAACATGGACATTTGTGGTGAAACAGAGTATGTAAGATCTTGTTGTGAAGCTAGCTTGAAGCGACTGGACATCGACTGCATCGATCTTTATTATGTTCATCGAATTGATACCCGAGTGCCTATTGAAATCACGGTTTGACACCTTACTTCCAGTCTTTTCTTCATTTATTGCATTTGAGATTTCTAGCGTATATTTGGATCGTGTGATTTGAGTAAAGAGATAATAGTAACCAGTTCATCACTTGGATAAAAGCAGATTCCATCTGATTACACATGGCTGGAAACATCAATTATCTTCTAGTATCTTTTAAGAAAAGGTATTGATTGAATCAACTGTGTGGGAAATGGTCATGAGCTATTTTGTTTGCATGCACTTTTGATATTGCGGTAGTGATATATTAATGAAAATCTTCTTATGCATTGTTTGCATTGTCAATCCAAAAGATATGGTCAGAGTTTGTCTTTTGTTCAACTGACTGTACAGAAAAAATGGTGTACAAAAAGGTGGAATTGAATTCTATGCTATGTGAGAAATGGTATTGTGTGATAATAAATTTTGCTTAGACGATATTAGTCATCTTCTATTATAAACAAGTAGTGTAAAACATGGCAAGGAAAAGGGAGGGGTGGAGGAAGAGTGTCAATCAAGATAATACTCTTATGAAACAGAAGAATCAACATTTCGACAATGGAGTATCTCGAGGTTCTAGATGACATAAAATAGTAGAATTGGGCATTTTTGTTTATTGTGCTTACGGAAAAGGAACAATAATACCTTTAAACTATGCGAAAAAGAGCACTTTTACTCTCCCTTAAATTTTGGTATAAAAAATGTCCTTGCCTTTAATTTTTTGGGACCATACTTACCCTTAGTGCTAATGGCTGGCCAGCTGAGTATATACACGTGGAAAACCGGTAACACTTTAACCTGACTCAATTACCCATTACCTTTTTTTTACCCCACTATCTGTCTAGTTAAAGGGGTTCATCGCTGACCCATTAACCCTTTCCCTTCTCTTTCTGTTGTATCACCTCTTTTATTTTCATTCCACTTTTATTGGAAACTCATCTACGGAAAACCCAATTGAAGAATTAACAGAGCCATGGTTGAATGTGATGTAGGAAGGTGGAGTTGAATGTGGAGAATATGAAAATGGATGCTGGTGTTTTTTCTCTACAGTTGATTAGTAGACGGTGGTGATGGACGATGGAAATTGAGGGAAAAATTTGTGCTTAAGGTGGGTTCTTTATACGTGAGTCTAGTAAGGGGAGTGAATTTTTTTTGAGGCTTTTGTAAGGATGGAGAAGACAGTGGCAAAGATCTGATATAAGAAATCAATATAATGAGGAGAGGCTTTGTTGGAGCTGGAGCTCCATCTCAGCAGATTTTTTTGAAAAATGCGGTCAAATCTGAGCTGGTGCTCAATTAGTTTTAAGGGGGAAGTGTGGTTCAAAAAAAACTAAGGATGAGGAAATTTTTAATACCAAAACTTAACATAGGGTAAAAGTGGCCTATTTCAAATAGTTTAATGGCAATTTTGATCCTTTCCCTTTGTGCATATCATTTCTTGCTATTTTTTTGTCATGATAGTGTGGCATAGTGTGTAGATGGGAGAACTGAAGAAACTGGTTGAAGAGGGTAAAATCAAATATATAGGTTTATCTGAGGCTTGTGCAGCAACAATCAGAAGGGCGCATGCAGTGCATCCAATAACAGCTGTTCAGATGGAGTGGTCTTTGTGGACCAGACTCTGGAGGAAGAAATAGTTCCCATTGCAGGTGACAATATCTCTTGAATTTTATTCTTCAGATAATGTGAAGGTTCTTTTGAATAATGCCCTTTTCAGAGAATTAGGAATTGGTATTGTCCTGGCTATAGTCCTCTCGGAAGAGGATTCTTCTCAGCAGGTCCAGAGTTGATTGAGAGCTTGGCCGATGGAGACTTCCGCAAGGTTGGTCTAGTTAATTGCACTGTGTTCGATCTTTAGTAGTTTTCATTTTGATTTAGCAGTTTACTTAAGCTGCGTGGCATTGTTTTCCTTTAAACCAAAATTCTGTAATATGTGTCATTGGCTTTTGTCAAACTCCTCCAAGCCTCCTTGGGAGAGCTCAACATTAGCATCAACTTCGTGACTTTCCTTGCATTAAAGTTAATGAATGGCTTTCCTACTCTTAATCAACAGTCTCGACCAATCTACCAGTGGTGATCTTGATGAGATTTCATTAGTATTGACAATTCAAGGTTTTCATGAAAACAACACTCCCTCTGTTCCAAAATGAATAAGTATCTGTATACAAGGTCAATGCACCTCAAAGTATTCTTTCTGTTCCAGAAAGAATGGAGGGTCACAGTGTCATGGTCAATGCATCTAATTTTTTTTTTATATTTATAAAAAAGAAAAATTACTGGAAAATGACAATAGGTATAATTAGAAACATACAAGAAAGAATTGTATCAAAGAAATTGTCGTCAAAGAAAAAACTGTATGACTCTTCAAATAGTAGTAGGGTAATTATTTTGTCGTCGCAAATCATAATGCTTTATACTTAAGAATATCTATAAACAAATCGTTCAAATAAAATCCAGTTGACTCTGTAGTGATAATGATGCCATTCTATTTGATAGGGAGGGGTAATATTTTGTCATGCACGTTGAGTTTATCCCTTGGGCTATTTTGCTACTTAATGGATATTATCGTCTGTTTAAATCGTCTAGTTGTAAATTCATTTCAAGACCCAACCAGTTATGCAGGTGCTAGACCCGTATTCCAACTTCCAAATTTTGCTAAGTTTTTCTTTTGGCTCAAAATCTTTTCTGATACGACATGTTATATGGTTAAAACAAGACATAAAATACGGCTGATGTGCACTGCTTCCAGCATATACCGAGGTTCAAGCCTGAAAATTTTGAGCACAACAAGCATATATTCGAGCAACTCAAGAAAATAGCATCAAGAAAAGGATGCACCACATCACAACTTGCATTGGCTTGGGTTCTTCACAAAGGAGATGACATATGCCCCATACCTGGTACCACCAAGATTGACAACCTCAATGAAAATATCGAAGCTATATCTGTAAAACTGGCAGCTGATGAGATGGCAGAGTTAGAGTCCTGTACTGCTGAAGATAAGGTCAAATAAAGGCACGCATTCATGTGGGCGACGGATAAATTCGGAGACTCCACCATTGTCTTCCTGGAAATCTGAATAAGAGATACCACCTTGTCTTGCATTGGAAGTAGTTTCCTGTTGAAGCCTAAGTCTAATTCAAAGTAAAGGCTGAACCCGGCCCAATGGCAGTTCAACTGTTCTTTCTAGCAGGTGCAATAGCGCATTAGGACTTCCAAATCTATAATGTTCTGGACAAATGTATAGACACAGTGCCATTAGTTTACCTGCAAGTATATACTTATGAATCCATTGGAATGGAGGCTTGTTTTTTTCTTTTTCCAAATAAATTTCTTTTTATGGTACTTGAATTACCCGTGAGAGCTTTTTGTCACTACTTCTTTTGTTGAGTTTTTTGTCTACTACTTTTTTTTGTTTGAAAGGTCAAAGGTATGATTGCCCCTAACTATAGCTCATCCACCAGACAAGAAACCTCAATTCCGCATTGCTTGGGTAGTCGAACTTATCCACTATGATTCCTAGAATATTTGTGAATTGCATTGGGGGAATTTAAACAGGTGTAGCATGCAGTATTAATGATGTATTGTATGAAATTTCAAAAATCTATGTGAGGTCACAATGTAATCTAAGGTTCTTTTGCTAGTGCATAATTTTTTTATTCGAGCTCATACTTGTATTTGTGATGAAAGTTATTTTAATATTCCCTGGTGTACCTTTGATCTATTGAGCAAGAGCAACACAAAAAGAGACTCTCTAGATCATGACTAGTATATTTTACAGTTAAGTGATTTATATAATATGCTCCCGAGCAGAATTTTAGCTTGAGCCTACTTCAGACATCTCTTAAACTTTAAGAGGTACTTGCTCAAATAAACTCCCACCTCACCCAAATTTTATGAATATAGACCGTGAACAAACCCATGGATAAACAATCTAGCATCATAGCCAACATGATTATCACTTTCTGTGACACACTACATAACGATAGCAGTGCAAGGAGAATTGTGGTAAAACGTTCCTGCAAATTAGTCTAGAGCATGCTTTATTAATGGTAAAAGAAAAGTTAATTGTAAAGAACGCATGAAAAACACACACACACACACACAAAACACATAATGAACTCAATTAGTAAACAGTAAACCACCATAGTGAACTCAAATAGTAAGAAAATCAATACTTTAGTGGAAAATTGACACAAACAGAACTTCAGAAACCTAACTGTAACTTCCTGACTTTGTGAACTTGCAATGCAATTATTTTCCGTTTAACTTTTTTCCATCTAGTTATATAAACCACCGGGTAGTAAGAGCTCGGTATTTCAGAATTCAGACAGCCGGAGAAAATGGAAGAAACGCCGCCGTTAACTGTACCGAGGATTAAGCTCGGCTCGCAAGGTCTAGAAGTCTCCAGGATCGGGCTGGGCTGTAATATATGTCCGGCACCATGAATCGCCAAACTGCCAGAACCCGAAATGATCAAGGTACTCCATCACGCAATTGATAATGGAGTGACCTTCTCGACAGCCTCCTGACGTCTATGGACTCTCATCAATGAAACTCTCATTGGCAAAGTGAAGATCTTTTATTTTATATTTTATTTTTTAGAGTAATTGCAAGTGCTGCATAAATTAGTTGTAATTCTACTTCATTTCGCCAAAATTCTTTCAAGTTCGTATTGTGTTTGAATTGTTCACAGAGCAAAATGAATTTTTATGATAAATTCCTCTGAATTTTTCTGTTTAGTTGGGGCAAAAGTAGATATCTTTATCTTCTTAAAGTATAAATGAAATCTATTTAATAATTCTCTTGCAAAAAGTATGGATTTTTGTATCAAAATTATAAGGAATAATGGTGAACGAAAATATTAGTAAATTTGTTAAAATAATTATTGTATCAATTTATTACTCCTATGTATGAGGCATTAAAGAGATTCTTGAATAGATTTTTGTTTTAGATTCGAGTTCAAGACAGGAGTTTTAGATATTTTGGCCTTAACAACAACAACAACACTAAACATCCGTAGAGTGTATGGAGACCTTAACCAGGTAGAGTGACAAATTTCCTTGGGTAGAGTCTCTGCAGACCTTGTCCCTTGGGAAGGTAGAGGACTGTATATGGTATAGACCCTTAGTCAAAAGAAAGATGTAAAGAAGGAAGAAACAACAGCGAGATATTTTGACCTTAGAGTATGTAAAAATATACTCTTTTCTGCAATGTTGGTATATGCTAGAAATTACATACCAGAAAATTTGATTTTCAATAGAAGTTTATATAAGTATGAAAAATAAAATAGCATTTAATCATGGCTATTTACAATATAGGTTACGCCTCTGCACTTGCTTGTTAAGTTGTCAATTTTTCAACCTAATCATGGGTTAGAATTGGTTATGCTTAATGTGAATGCAAGTTGTACTTTTTCATCTGATACCGCTAAACACAATTAGCAAAGTAGTAATCATATTTTTATTTCATTTTGAGATCTTATATTTTGACGCCAACCTAGCGCCACTCAATTTTGTAAAGTTTGTCCAATGTGTATAAAGAATTGAGAAAGCTTGTCAGATATATGTGCTTCAAAACTCTACCTTAACTGAGTGTATATAAGATGCACCATCTGAGGTTAACAAGGAATGAGTTTTTCTGATAACATGGATTAATGAATGAAATTTGATTTATCGAATTTTTTTGATTAATTTATTGTAAAGTCGGTCCTGACCTAGTTCTTCTCTTACTTGATTAAAGTAAAAACTTGGAATAGCTCAAACTGATAAATCTACCAGAGACCCGAATCTGTGTCCTCATTAGTCTATGCTTTGCAAGTATCTTCTAACAGAGTTTTAAAAATATGTTCATGTTAAACTACCCAATTTTATGTAGGCTATTAAGGGAGTGAGAGAGAAAGTACAAATAGCTACCAAGTTTGGCATACGCTTTGAAGATGGAAAAAGGGGCATTTGTGGTGAACCAAGTATGTATGGGCTTACAGAGGCCAGCTTGAAGAGACTGGACATCGACTGCATTGATCTGTATTATGTTCATCGCATTGATACACAGTTACAATTGTGTCACGGCTTACATGATTCTTGCTCTATGTTTTATTTTTGTAGTACTTCATCGCTTTTAAGTTTAAGTAGCCATACCAATGTTATACATCATGGAAGACGTGCTGGCTATTGTTATTATGATTTTTGGGACAGAATATCATACTACGGCTGGATCACTTCATATAAAGGAGGAATATGAAAAATAGTGCATGTTATATTTTGTTGGATAGAAAGAGATCTAATTGTTAGTATCCTCTATTTCCAAATTGTAGTGTTTTATATTTGTTTTGTTTCAAAATAAGGATGTTTTTATATAATCAATACATTGACATGTTCTTCCAATTTTACTTTATTTAAATAGAGAGTTTACATAACCAAGAAACTACTAAAGAACTATATCTTTTTAAGATATTTATTAAGGGCAGGTTAGTAAATATATTTTACTTCTAGAATGAATAGTTTTCTTAAGGGGTTTGCCAAGCTAAAAACACCACGATGAAATGGAGGGAGTAAAGAAAACAATATTATTTATAAAAAGGAAAAGGGTCAAATACTTTAACTATAAAACTTGAGCAAAAATGTCCTCATTGCTAATAGTTTGGTTCAAAAATGCCCCTTATTATTACTTTGGGTCAGAAATGCCCTTTTCAATAAATCATTTTTCTTTTCTTTAAAAACTTTCTTTTTCTAATAAAATATTATTTTCAAAAACTCCTTTCATTATTTTCAAAATCTCTTTTAGCTAATAAAAAGTGAGAAATAATCTTTTCTTAATTTGTTTAATAATTAAAATAGAATAATCTTGTGTACTTTTCAAATTGATAATATAGGTCATATATATAATCATAATAATCTCATCGTTAGTTTTTATTTAAATAATAGAAAATATTTTTATTTAATCTTTTCAAATTGAAGTAGGATAAACATTTACTAATTCATTTTTAATTAGAATTTTTTTTTATCATATCTAAATAAAATTAATGATAGAATTATTGTGATCTTTAAGTAAGTATATGAAAATTATTGATGAGTTATAATATTTTTATTAATAAAATAATGTGTTTAAAAATAATATGTTATTAGGAAAAGGGCATTTGACCCAAAAGTAATAATAGAGGCATTTTTGAACCAAACAATTAACAACAGGGCAATTTTGGACTAAACTATTAGCTGGGTACTTTTATTCAATTTCACATAGTTTAAGGGCATTTTTGAATCTTTTCCTTGTAAAATACAACATGATGTGCATCAAATTAGTGTACAGTCATGTATTCATGAAGATTTTGTGATTCTCCCCGCATTATTCATCCTAGATATCGGGAGACTTCTCATAAGATTAATAACAAACGCATTATCCATGGAAAAGGCATGAAAGGAACGAGACCTAACATCAAGAGGAGGAAAGTTGTATCAAACGGCTTACAATATCTCAAATACATACGACTTAACAAAGAATAGAATGTAATGGAAGTAAAGGATCCATATCGACAATACCAACTAGTTAGTATAGATGTTTATTCATGTTGGTACACTTGAATTACTAAAAAAATAATGGAGAAGTCATAGGTTGCACCCTATGGTTGTCTGGATAAATCATTTACACAATTAAACCTAATCTGAGAGTTACCTATTACCCCTTATCATTGTTTTAATGAACGCACACAACTTTGAAAACCTCATCTTACAAACAAATTATAAAGAAAAGAAATTACGGCACATATAGGAGTCAGATTTAAACCAAAAAAAGAAAAAAGAAAAAAAAAGGAAAATATGTTCACCCTCTCCTTTCCATCAACAGCCCTCCCATCTTCTTCTTCTCTTCATCCTAAACAACTGTAAAATAAAATCCATCTTAGTCTATCCTACTTTGACTTTGACTTGGACTTGAGTAAGTTTTCATCTCTCACAGTGCCTGACCTGGGCTAGAATCTATTCTAGACCCGCCTGCCCCGCCCTAAATCTATCTTACTCTTCCTTGGTCTCTTCCATGGATCGCTGGATATGAAATAGAATGAATTCAAGGAAAAATTGCCGGTATAGTGTGATTCAGAGTTCACAAAATTGCCAGTATAATGTGATCCAGATCTAGGAGGGGCCAGACATGAACTGTATATCCCTCTTCTCTTCTCCTTCCTTTTTTCTTATCACAACTACTTTATTTCTTTAAAATTATCTTCTTTACTGATTGAGCTCTTATTTTTCACCATTCTTTCTTTGAGCTCTAACAAAATTTGTAATGGTAGTAATATTTGCAGGGTTTGTGATGACTGAAAAATTGGTGGCGGATATATTTTTGGCTGCGGGTAATGATAATGGCGAATTAGTGGTGAATGCTGAAATTTGTAGGCATTGAAATTTGTGGTGATTGTTGTGACTTTCAATCCCAGTAGTGGCAGTGGGGTTATTTTGATGGTGGTGGGTGCTGAATTTGTGGTGGTTCTTTGTAATTTTGGATGGTTGCAATGGTGGTGATGTGATTCTGATGGTGGATTTAGCTGTGGCTGTTGAATTTTTTGTGATGTCTTTTGCAGTTTTTGGTGGTGGTAAATGATAGTAAGTATGATTCCGGTGGTGGGTGGTGAAATCTATGGTGGTTGCTTTACTGTTTTTGGTGGAGATGTGGGTTTGGTGATGGTAGGGCGGCATTGGTGGTGGTGCTGTGGTGGATTTGTGTTGGGTAGTAAGAAGAATCAATAGGATGACATGGAAAAGCATTTTGAATTATGACATAATATTTGATGTGGCGCTGACATGGCGATGACGTGGGGTGAGTGTGTAA
Organism: Datura stramonium; assembly: GCA_018107945.1. NCBI lineage: Eukaryota > Viridiplantae > Streptophyta > Magnoliopsida > Solanales > Solanaceae > Datura > Datura stramonium. The sequence goes on from JACEIK010005255.1 coordinate 85,619, forward strand.
ACACCTCCCACCATGTGACTGGTTATGTCAGTGGGGTGGGGTACTCATATCGTCCGATTAATTTAAGTGTGTAAATGACTTTTCCTAACAATTACTGTGTGCAATCTATGACTTCTCCCTTAAATGTTAGTACACTTACATTATGTCTAGGTTTTGTCAGGAGTCTTATATATTCGCTTAGAGATTTTCATGATGTTAGAGGATGCAGATAACCCCTATTTTATTCTTAAAAATTATTGAGTTCTGGAGTGAAATTGGTCCAAATGGAGCTAAACTATTTATGATCAATGTGGCTGACTCTAATCAGTTTGAATTTAGGCATAATTGCTGTTTTTGTTGTTGCTGATTGTTTAATTGCAAACATGCAGTTCGGCCAAGGGGGGTAAATGGAGTTTGAGGAGCCAAAACATGCTTCAATTCTGACTGAGGGAAAAAGGGCATAAGAATAAATAAAGCAACACCCTATGCTGAACTTTAGGATGTGATGTAAGCTGATTGACATAGGAAAGCATAGTAGATTGTTTAGTTGCTATTTTTGAATTCCTTCCTCTAAGAAAAGTCTTTATAACCAAGGATTGTCAAAAACTCCTCGTAGATTAGTGAATCCCATGTTACCACAAATAAGCTCTATGAGATGAGTTAGAGTCCTGTATGGCCATACAAAGAAGGGGGATTTATCAAGAACAGTTTGTTAGAGCAAATGGATTCTGGAGGCTAGGATAGAAAGAATATCTTATTTTTTGGTGACCAACACTGCCTTTGTAGAAACTACTCAAGTAGCTAAGTGTTTGACCTGTTTCTAGCAACGAGTCCAAGTACTTAAATGCTACTTGGTCTCAAAATATCTGATCTCAAAAGCAGCTAAAATCTTGAAAAGATTATGGACTATAAAATTTATTCTAGAGCAGTCTCCTCTAAAGCTAGCATATAGTTAGACGTTTCAATAGTAGAGGAAACATAGGATGGTGGCGGCTGAATGAAGACCATTAGGGAATCTTAAAAACCTTACTCCATTTTGTTCTCCTAGCATCTGTTAGATATCTTAGCTACCCAAGTCAAGCTTAAAGGTAAAAAATTGCTCAGCTCACTTCCACATTTTTGGTTTACGTTCAGCTACCACCAGCTGGTCTCCCAGGAAGGTCAATGTACATTATTTGAATAAAAACCTATAGTAGCTACCCCATTAAATGAGGAATCCTTCCTGCACTTACTAATCTAAAGACTGATTAATGGCCTTTTATTTTTATGTAAACCAGCTATTGGTCCTTATTGCAGATTGACCTTGTACATTCTAACGAATCACATCAAGTAAACTTCTATTTCATCGATTGTAGACTGTAGAGGCAATATTTGTCCAAGTTTGTTCCAAAAATACTTAGATAATTTGATTACTGAGTCCGTCCATGTTTTATGTGACACCCGTTAAGTCTACAATTCTCCGTTTTTCATTTTGGCTTCTTTGTTTTTGATGTTCTTTTTGGCAAGTCATTTATGAATTTGTTCAATTTGTGATTAACTCTTTTACGGAAGTCATTTATGAAAAACTATATAATCCATAATTGGAAATCTTGTAATTTTGATACCTTCTTGGTACTTTTTTCAATGGAATTAGCTTACCTAATCAAAAACTTATAATTGGAAATGAATTTCGAGAGAACAGGTTGTCCCAACATTTGTGAAGTTCATACCTAGTTTCAATTGTAAGGTTTCATTTTATAATAGTATGTCGCAATTAGGTTGTTTTGGCATTCAGATCCTGTGGTTTATGCAACTATCAAAGGTAATAATTACGGTGTTATGTAGGCTATGAACAATTAATCTGGAATTCTTTAGCACTGTCTGTGCTAATGGAATATAAATATGCTACCTTTTAAAACCCAATCTGGAATTCTTTATCACGGCGTACAATGTTGCATAATTTGTATATCATTACCATATTTACCAGATTGTATTATAAATGTTCTAATACTGTTGGCTTACTTTTTTAAGATGGGGGAACTGAAGAAACTTGTTGAAGAGGGTAAAATCAAATATATAGGTCTATCAGAGGCTTGTGCATCAACAATCAGAAGGGCCCATGCTGTTCATCCAATAACAGCTGTTCAGATGGAATGGTCTTTGTGGACTAGAGATCTGGAGGAAGAAGTAGTTCCTACTTGCAGGTGATCAACCCCTTTGCGTCGAATTATTAGCAAACGAGTGTTCGTAAGGATATTTGCTTTGCAGAGAACTTGGCATAGGGATTGTCCTCATAGTCCTCTTGGACGAGGATTCTTCTGGGTAGGGGCAAAATTGATTGAAAGCTTGCCTGATGGTGACTTTCGCATGTTAGACCAAATTAATCATTATCTTCAATATCATGTAAACTGTTGACTGCTGTTGTGTTTTCTGTTTACATTGTCTTTACAAAATTAAATAGCTAAGCATTTGTAGCGAGCATCAACTTGATGATTTTAGTTGCATTTAAATTTAGTATCTTGTTATCTCTTTGTGCATTGACGTTTTACAGAGAGATTCTCAAAATGCTGTGGGAGCCTTTGGCAAATCATGCCATAAAATGCTCTTCCTCAAACCCTTTTCAGATATGGTGATAGATGACCATGTCTTGCGCTGGATACCTAGCATGCAAAATAGTAGGAATCTTCAAGGATATTTATAGCGGTTGAGGGAATGGGCATGGTCTTGGGAAATTTCTCCTCGTGAACTAGCCTTTAGATTGAGGTAGTCCCAAGTGGACCAAGATGCACATGGTATCGAACCAGCCCGTCGGTCCCTATTATTGTGTTTCTGCTTGGCCCTCGTGATTCACACTTAAGTCCTCTGGGTGGGAGCCTTCTTGTATTCCGCAATATTACTTGATTTACGGGACATGTTGATGTTCTGAATCAAACTATAGTGTTCTGGTTTTGCTCAAGCATGCAGTTATTCGACTATGGGCAGGAATACCACTCCTAAACTTCCAACTCAGCTTTTCATTGAACATCTCTGAGATGCATATGGCGACTGATTTAGCACACAATCTATCAAGACACACATTTTGCCACAACCAGACGTCTCTGCTCCCCAAATTATATAGCAAGTTTGATGTCTGCATCAATGAATTTTTTCAAATTTATTTCAACTGCAACACTAATTTGTTTTTATTTTTTGCTGGTTTGCTTTGTAGAGTTTCCCTAGGTCAAGCTGAGAATTTTGAGCATAACAAGCTAGTATTTGAGAAACTCAATCTAATGGCTGCAAGAAAAGGATGCACTTTCCGCAACTAGCATTGGCTTGGGTTCTTCACCAAGGAGATGATGTATGTCCTATACCCGCACTACCAAGATTGACACCTTCAATTTAAAATGTTGGAGCCTTATCCGTAAAATTGACTGCGGAAGACATGAAAGAGCTCGAGTCTTATGCTTCTGGTGATGTTGTCAAAGGTGAGAGACATGTGTACATGCTCGCCAACGTGATAAATTCAGCACTCCACCATTGTCCTCTTGGAAAGTTGAGTAGGGTTTGACAAGTGATATCTATATGGCTTCCTATGATACTCAAACTCTCCAAAAATAATGTTGCACCATGTCGGGTCCTCCAAAACACACAATTATGTGAAATCCAACATGCAAGCGACGATATCTTTGAAGAGCCCTAAACAACATAGATGACTTGTGTATGCATTCGACTAATAGGTATTTATGAAGCGAGGTGTATGTTGTGGATTGCTCCTAAATCATTTAGTATTAAGCTACCAAAACCTTTGAATCTACCTTCAAATCAGCTTTTGTACAGGAATACACATCTTTAAACTTACCTTAGTTTTTTATGCTTGCTAGAATTTTAAATTTATTTCTTGATGATTGTGAGGTGTACTTATATTCAACCAGGAAAATGTTTTGTACTTGGTATCCTTTGATTTTGGATTTTTGCAGGTGTAAGATGAAGGGATTATAGAAATTAATCACCACTAAATTACAAAACAAAAACGAAACAATGATTGACAGGTTGTAAAACAAAGCATAATAGCAAAAGCATGATGTTTGTAGAAGGAAACAAGAAATCACAGTGCAAGACCATCTGATATTATCTAATAGATACAGAGGATGGGTTAGCCGCCAAAAATCATTGTTATCTAAGATAGAATGTCATCCACTCTGCCTGTGCTTTTGCTGCAGCTGTCACATTCAAACACTTCCTCTGTCACTTTGAGATTGACATGGAGCATCAAGCTAAAGCAAGCATTCAATTAGGGGAAAAAAAAAAAGGAACAAGAATAAGCTGAAACAATACCATTGTTGTGGTCATAGGCACATGATAGACTATAGGTGGCAAATGCAAGTGGTTGAGTTTAATTTGGACGGGTCAAAATGAACTGAGTTAATAAATGAGCGGTAATTGACCCACCAAAAGTTGCTTGGGCCGAAACGGGTTGTGCCGAAATGGGTTAAAATGCGGGTCAGTAGCCCAACCCGTCCAATTCTAATTAAGTTTTAATTGCTTTATTTGTTCTCTTACAATCTTTTGATAACTTACAAAATTAATATTTTTTTATTATGACTAAATATAACATATAAAATAAAATAAAACACTTTTTTAAAAAGTATTTTGATAAGATTTATGAATCAATTTGGATGAGATATTAGCCCAAACTTTAATGAACTAAAAATTAGTTGGGCTGAAATGGATTGACCTAATAAATGAGCAGGCACATCACCAAATTTGAGCAAGTTGGGGCGCCTTAGATCTCATGGGCCGATCTCTCAGGATAGACACACAACTGCTTGTTATTTGCCCACCGATCCTGTATTGAACATATTGTTTGCACATTAGGATGCAAGTAGATTCTCAAAAACAGCACACAGGATAGAAGTACTTCGATTGTGAGGTCAATACGGTTGTACCCTTCATTATCTTCGACTTCTTCCTTAATTTTCTCAGCTGAAGCCTCAAGAGATTTGTTCCTGCAGTTAATCAACTTAATCTGTTTCAGTGTTAGAATATCTGCAAAGCTAGGGGATTTCTCGAGGTGGTCACCACTCTCTATAACAAGTGTTTCGGGAGCAGGAAATGATTCCTCCGAGGCATCCCACCTTGAGATACATAACTTCACTAGTTTCAAGAACTTGAGACATATGGAATGTCATATCTATAGGAAGACACCACTCTTTGAATGGAGTGGAATCCATTAATTGGAGATACTCCAGGCTTGGTAGTCCCCAAATGAAGGAAATGGCGCTGACTATAGGAATCCCTTTAGCACCACCTCTTAAACTTGAAGGCAAGTGTAACTCGGATACAACTATGCCATGGCCAAAGGAAAGGCGAAGTATTTGAAGCTGGGTAAAACTATCCAACTTGAGACGTATTTCTGCAGATTCTTCATTGTCCGTCTTCTTAAAAGAGATGTCAAGTTCTTGAAGATTAGGACACCTCCGTAATAACACATCCACAGTATCAGCATCACCAATGGGCTCCTTAAATATCCTCAAATTTTCCAATTTAGAGGATTCTTCAAAGATCCACCACTCCTTATCCACTGCCAATTCAAGAACAGCATCATAAATTTCAACTCCGTCTTGAACTTTTCCATTTTCCCAAAATTCTCAAATAACAATGTATGACCGGATAAAACTCAGATTGTTTAGGAGTTTCAAGATGGGGCAGAGGTAGTTCTGGATGAAAATCAAATTCATCTGTGTAAATTTTAAGTAGGTATCAAGTGAATTAGTGGTTTCAATGTATTTGACCACAAATCAACCAGACAATAAGAACTCAAATCCAAGACCTTAAGAAGTCTCAGTTTACTACACTTGTGGAAGTTATTCCTATAATGAAATTCTCCTCCATTTGTCTATATCAGTGACCTCAAGTGTTGGTGGAAAGGCTTCTGTGTTTTGGATCCCAGAGATGCAAACTGGAAAGCTCACTGAAACTGAAGCTCACTGACTTTCCTTCCAATGGAAAGGTTGAAATTGGCCTCTTCACTGCCAGCATAAACTTTTCTTCTCTACTTTCCAAGCAAAGTGAAGTAATTAAGCATCATGAACTCAAGTGTATTTGACTCCTTACTGGTATCTTTCTCCAGCATTACTCCATTACTGCTAATGAGATCATTCAAGTAATCTTCAGCTGTCTCTTCCACACCTCCTAGATTCACGTTCTGCACGAACCCTTCCGCTATCCATAAACTTATCAATTTAGACACTGGAATTCTTTCGCCTCGAACATCCCCATGTAAAGAAGGCAAGGCTTTAAATAATCGCAAGTTATAGTTACTTAACTGCATAGTTGAAAGATAATATCCTCAGACTCACCAAGATAGGAAAGCAGAGAATTTTTAGCCTTATCCTACCTAGAGGCTTCCATTTTATTCCTTTGATAATTCCAGCTACCAAGATAATCACCAGAGGCAGTCCTTTGCATTTTTCTGCAATTTCTAGACTATCTGTAAGTTCAGGCGGGCAACTTCCTGTTGGAACATCTTTTTCTGCAACAATTTGCAACTCTCATCTGGTGGGAGGAATGGAAGAGAATAAGGATCTGTGTGGTACTTGACGTGTTTACCCACATTCTCAAGTCGGGTTGTTACGACATTCTACTTCTGTTTTCACCATTTGGGAAAGATAACATTAAATCTTCCCATGCTGCGACATCCCACATATCATCCAAGAAAATCAGATATCTCTTGTACATTAAGCTTTTCCTCTACATGTCAGCAAGTTTGTCAACCTCTATCTCCTCGGGCCCTTGGAACCGGTAACTTGACTGAAAATCTCTTGTAATAGTTTCTCCAAGTTATATGTTTGGGAAACGATGCACCATGCTAGATGATCAAAGTGGAAAAACTATCTGTTCATTATTATACACCTTTCTAGCAATGGTTGTTTTTCCTTGTCCGCCATGCCTACAATCGGGATGACATCTAGCCTACAGCCTCCAATCAGATATTGAATTATTTTTTTCTGCTTCATTCTCAAAACCAACTATTTCAAGTATCATTCATCGGATTGCTATGTTGAGTCAGCAGATGCTTAGATGGCTCTACCACATAGAAGGGCTTAAGAAGAAGGTTCTAAACTCCTCACCTCCGTCACTTCCACGTGAATATGCTTGATCTCTTTTAAGATTGCAGGAAGTGAGCAACAAAAATGTCAAAGAGCATTATATTGAACAAGTTAATGAGCTTTACATGGATGCTTCAGCTTCATATGCCAAATTGACAGTAAGCCTCTTGAAGATCTTTAAGAATTTCATCATGTTTATGTCACTTTTGCGATATCTCTGAAAACAAAATGCTAGATGAAAGCTCTTTCTCTAAAACACCAATATGGGGCTTCATCATGAAATCAAAACGTGATTCAGATTTCAACATCTCATTCCACTTTGAAGAGAATCAATAAAGCTCAATCCACCAACAATGGGGAACTCATTAGATGGACTGTATTGTAAGGATTTGTACACCTCCTCCACTTGTGCTTCCAATATTTGTATCGTGCCAAGCTCAATCTTTCTAGTGTCTTCTTTGACTGTAGATCCCACAAGAAGCATTTGAATAAGACATAGTATGTTACCCACAAGAACTCCAATCTTTTCTAAGACTTCATTCAAGCTATTGCCATTAATAACATGATTTGGCACATCACCAAGTAAAAACAACAAGAACTCTATTGCCACATCGATGTTGCGAGCAGTGACATCAGTAGGAAAGTTCTTTAGCTTTTCATTTCTAAGATACACCAGCAGCTTACGGAGATAATATAAACTCTTTGGTAATTTCTTGTCCTTGAAAGTTCTGGATTGACTAAACTTTGAAGCCATCAGTTCACCAAGAAAAATCTTCTTCATTTCCAGCTCCACTAGCACAATCAGGCATAACAGATATCGAGGTTCACTCAAGACATCATCCTCATCTGAATCTGTATTTGTATCGTCTCCATCCTCATCCTCATCTGTATCTTCTTACCTCATCTATATATATATCATCTCTCATTAATAGAAAGAGCAAGACAAATTGTCCTAATGTCAAATATGAACTGAATTCGGTAGCCCCAGACCTTCCAACTTCTCATGGTCGACGTAAATCCATTTATCTCCTTGGCTATAAGTATCTCAAAATGTCTTCTTCTTTTGAATGATTTTCACTTGCTTTAAAACTCGATTATACTGAAAGATTTGTTTATTTGTTGAAGAATGGTCAGACCTCTCCAATTCCAGGAACATCAGTACATCATTTAGATTCTTTCTATAGACAATCCATATTCCAAGGATCAGAATTATCATTCAGCTCAAATTGCACACTGAACTGGTATTACCTTCAATGAATCTAGCAACAGTGATTCTAGCCTTCCCGAATAATGTTATTTTTGCATTCATCTGGAATTCCACCAAAAACTGAGTGAAGCTTTTTCACAATCAATTTGGCCTTCTTTGTGATTTTGACTAAGAAATCAGGCAAAATATCATGATTGTACTTGATAAAGGTCTGCAAAATCTTAGGGCTATTCAGATCACCTCCACTCTTGATCCTTCAGCTGATCTAACACATCGTCGATGTCATTTTGTGCCATTTTACTGTAGATAAAGTAGAAATTCCTGTAAGTTCACCAAACTCTTGGAGTATTATAGTTTCATTAATTAATAGCAACACTTTTAATAATGTTCTTTGAGTGCAATTTTAGTTGTAAGTTGAGACCAAGTTAAGGTGCCTAGATGTGCACTCAAAGTTTGAGGTTAACTGCCAGCTGAGACCAAGTTTGAGTGCCTATTTATGTATTATGCCTTAAATTTGTTGGTTGATGATTGGGAGGTATACTTGTATTCAAATAGAAACATATTTTGTACTTGGTATCCTTGATTGAATTGCAGGTGTAAGATGAAGGGATTATAGAGATTAACGGGAAAACAACCACCAAATTACAAGAACAAAATGAAACAATGATTTGACAGGTTTCTTGTTTATAGAAGGAAATAAGAATTCACAGTGAAAGACCATCTGATATTGTCTAATACCATACAGAAAAAGAAACTTTGCAGTTTATAGTAGTGTTAAAATATAAGAGGATGGGTTAGCCGCCGAATAGACTTGAGCATGAACATGGCTGCAAAAATTAGCTAAGAAAGAATTCCATCCACTCTGTCTGTGCTTTTGCTATAGTTGTCAAATCTAAACACATTCTCTGTTACTTTGAGATTGACATGGAGCAATCAATCTAAAGCAAGCATTGAATTAGGGGAAAAAAAGGGGAAACAAGAATAAGCTGAAACAATACCATTGTTGTGGTTACAAGCACATGCTTGACTCACAACTGCTTTTGATTTCCGCACCAATCCTGTATTAAATATATTGTTTGCACATTAGGATGCAAGCAGATAATCAGAAACAGCACATAGGATAGGAGTTTACTTTTACTACTTTAACAGTGACGAAATGCTGTATCCTTCAATATCTGCGACTTCTTCCTTAATTTCACAGCTGAAGCCTCCAGAGATTTGTTTCGCAGTTAATCAACTTAATCTGTTTCAGTGTTGGAATATTCAAAGCTATGGGGTACTTTGAGGTAGTCACACCATTTTATAACAAGTGTTTCAAGTTGGGGAAAGATGCCTGAGGCATCCCACTCCTGAGATATCTACCTTCCCCAGTTTCAAGACTAAGTTTATGGAAGGTGATATCTATAGGAAGGCACCACTCTTCGGATTGAGTGAAATCCCATAATTGGAGATACTCCAGCCTGGGTAGTTCCCCAATGAAGGAAATGGCGCTTTCTATAGGCATCCATCTTAGTACCAACTTCTTTAAACTTGAAGGCAAGTGTAACTCGGATACAACCGAGAACTTTTTACCAGAAAGGCGAAGTACTTGAAGCTGGGCAGACTATCCAATTTGGGACAAATACTGCTATAAGAGATGTCAAGTTCTTTGAAGATTAGGACACCTCCCTCCTAATAACTTTAACACATCCACCCCATCAGCATCATTAATTTCAATTTCCTTTAATATCCTCAAACTGTTATCCAGTTTAGGGATTCTTCAAACATCCACTGCCTATCCTCTTCCAAATCAACAACAGCACAACCAATTTCAACCCGCCTTAATTTTTCCATTTTCCAAAAAATCACTGGTAACACTGTATGCCCGTACATATACTTCACAATTAAAGTTTCAAGATGGGGGAGATGTAGTTCTGGATGAAAATAGAATTTATCTGCAGTAACTGCGAGGTACTTTAGGTGAATTAGCGGTTTCAATGTAACTGACCACAAATTAATCACACAGAAAAACTCAAATCCAAGACCTTAAGAAGTCTCAATTTACTACACTTGTTGAAGAGAATCCTAGCAGGAAATCCTGAGCCATTTGTCATTATCAGTGACCTCAAGTGTTGGTGGAAAGGCTTCCGAGTGTTGGAGCCCAGAGATGCAAACTTGGAAAGCTCTTCACTGAAACCCCGCTCACTCCTTCCAATGGGAAGGTTGAAATTGGTCTCTTCACTGCCAGCATAAACTTTTCTTCTCTACTCTTCTCCAAGCAAAAAGTGAAGCACTACATCATGAACCTGGCAGTATTTGACTTTACCATTATATCTTCTCCGTGAAACCATTATCACATTACTGCTAATGAGATCATTCAAGCAATCTTCATTGCCTCTTCCATTAATCTCCAGATTCAATGTTCTGCACGAACCTCGCTATCCATAAACTTATCAATTTAGACACTGGAATTCTTTCGTCCGGGAACATCCCCATGTAAAGAAGGCAAGGCTTAAATAATCGGGTGTTATAGTTACTTAACTGCATAGTTGAAAGATAATATCCTTCAGACTCACCAAGATAGGAAAGCAGAGAATTTTTAACCTTATCCTGATCAGAGGCTTCCATTTTATTCCTTTTGATAATTCCAGCTACCAAGATAATCACTGAGGCAGTCCTTTGCATTTTTCTGCAATTTCTAGACTCACATCTTGCAGTTCAGGCGGGCAACTTTCCTGTTGAAACACTTTTTTCTGCAACAATTTGCAACTCTCATCTAGTGAGAGGAATGGAAGAGAATAAGGATCAGTATGGTACTTGACTTGCTTACCCACATTTTCAAGTCGGGTTGTTACGATTATTCTACTTCTGTTTTCACCATTTGGGAAAGATAAGATTAAATCTTCCCACACTGCAACATCCCACATATCATCCAAGACAATCAGATATCTCTTGTGCATTAATCTTTTCCTCAGCATGTCAGCAAGATCGCTAACCACATCTACCTTGTCCTTGGAACCGGTAACTTGACTGAAAATCTCCTTGTAATAGCCCTCCGCCACATGTTTGGGAAATGATGCACCATGCTAGATGATCAAAGTGGAAACTATCTGTTCATTATTATATACCTTTCTTTGCAATAGTTGTTTTCCTTGTCCCCCATGCCTACAATTGGGATGACATCTAGCCTATTTGTTCCTTTGAATCAAACATTGAATTATTCTTTTATGTCATTCTCAAACCCCACTATCTCCTCATCATTTTACGTCAGGATTACTATGTTGAATTGTGTTAGAGAGTTGTAGAGTCCCACATTGGTTGTGGAATGAAGTGACGATTTGCTTATATGGACTTGTGCAATCCTCCCCACTTGAGCTAGCTTTTGGGATTGGTTAGACCTAGGTGCTACATCTTAGCAGCATGGTATCGAGTCAGTTCCACTCCCGTTTGGGCTCCCCGGTCCACGCCTAGTTGGCCCGGCGTGAAGCGGGGTGTTAGAGAGGGTTAGAGTCTCACTTTGGTTGGGGAATGGAGTGGCGATTTGCTTATATGACTTAGAAAATCTCTCTTGAGCTAGCTTTTGGGGTTAAGTTAAGCCCAAAGTGTCATATCTTTACAAGTTATAGGCACACGAATATGCTTGATCTCTTTTTGCGATTTGCAGAAGTAGGTTCTTACACTTCACCTCCATCACCTGCACACGAATATGCTTGATCTCTTTATGATTGCAGGAAGTGAGCAAGAAAATGGCAAAGGAAATTATATTGAACAAGAATAGAGTCGATGGATGCTTCAGCTTCATATGCCAAACCACAGTACGCCTGAAGATCATTAAGAATTTCATCAAGTGTTTATGCTGCACCTTGTGACATCTCTAAAAACAAATGTTAGAGATGAAAGCTCTTCCTCTAAAATACCAATACTGGGCTTCATCATTAAATCTAAACTTGATTCAGATTTCAACATCTCATTCAATTTCCTTAGAAGAGAATCAAGAAAGCTCAATCCACCAACAATGGGGAACTCATTAGATGGACTGTATTTTAAGGATTTGTACACCTCCTCCACTTGTGCCTTTAGATCTTCAATCTTTTCCAATATTTGTATCGTGCCAAGCTCAATCTTTCTAGTGTCTTCTTTGATTGTAGATCCCACAAGAAGCATTTGAATAAGACATAGTATGTTACCCACAAGAACTCCAATCTTTTCTAAGACTTCATTCAAGCTATTGCCATTAATAACATGATTTGGCACATCACCAAGTAAAAAACAAGAACTCTATTACACATCGATGTTATGGTAGCAGTGACATCAGTAGGAAAGTTCTTTAGCTTTTCATTTCTAAGATACACCAGCAGATTACGGAGATAATATGAAAATCCTTTTGGTAATTTCTTATCCTTGAAAGTTCTTGATTGACTAAATTTTGAAGCCTTTAGTTCGCCAAGAAAAATCTTCTTCATTTCCAGCTCCACTAGCACAATCAGGCATAACAGATACGGAGGTTTACTCAAGATATCATCCTCGTCTGAACTTGTATCATCTTCATCCTCATCTACAACTATATATATATCATCTTCATCCTCATCTGAATTTGTATCATCTTCATCCTCATCGGTACTTGTATCATCTCTATTGACAAAAAGAGCAAGACAAAATTGTCCTACATTGTCAGCCATGAACTGAATTTGAGTCTCCAGACCATCCAACTTCTCATGGTCGACATAACCATTTATCTCCGTAGCATACGAGTATCTCAAAAATCTCATTTCTTTTAATGATTTTCACTTGCTTTAAACCTCGATTATACAGAAGGATTTGTTTATTCGTTGAAGAAGGGTCAGACCTCTCCAATTCCAGGCACATCAGTACATCATTTAAATTATTTCCGAGGCAATCCATATATTCAGATACAGATCAGGAATCATCATTCAGCTCAAAATTGCACACTGAACTGGTATTACTCAATGAATTCCAGAAACAGTGACTTCCTAGCCTAGTCATGTTATTTTTGCATTCATCTGGAATTCCACCAAAACTGAGTGAAGCTTTTTCACAATTAATTTAGCTCTCTTTGATTTTGACTATGAAATCAGGCAAAATAACATGATGATACTTGATAAAGGTTCTCAAAAATCTTAGGTGCATTTCAAGTGTCTCAATTTGATCAAATCTCGATGCTACTTTGATCACCTCTACTTCTTATCCTTCTTAGGTGATCCAACACATCGTCGATGTCATTTTTGAGCCATTTTCCTGTAGATAAAGTAGAAAATTCCTCTAGTTCACCAAACTCTTGGAGTATTATGTCAAGGTGTGCAAATTTGTGAATTTTCTAATTTATCTTCAAATAAAAAAGTGATTGAAGAATAGCTTCTAAAATTAAACTATTTTACTAAGCTAGGAATTTAATCGAACAGTTGGAAATGCAAGAGGAAAATGTTTTGTTTTTGAATTTAAAAGGAATCAGGTTGTAACCTCAATACGGCATGAATACAAATGTCTTGCTTACATACACAATTCAATTGAAAACTACTTATTCGAAATATTAATAACGCAACTGATAAATCAAGTAGAATCTGCCTATTCTCTAGTTCATTTTCATTAATCAAGCATAATTATTCCTCGATATACTCAATTTCTTGCTATTTGTGCAATACCCGATCCAATTTCCACTCTTCCAAACAAGAAATGAATGTGTAGGGCTTAATCTAGTGTTGCAACCACCAAATCGACGAATAAAAATGTAAACAAGTAGATAATCAAAAACACATGTAATAAACATAGATGACTTTTGTATATGCACTCGATCATATGTATTTATGAAGCGAGGGTTAAAGGCGGGATTGCTCCTAAACGATTGAATCTTGCCAACAAAACCTTGAATCTAACCTTCAAATCAGCTTCGTACAGGAATACATATTTCGTTTATGCTTGTTAGAAAGTTGGGTCTTGCGCTGGTTTATAAGGTAAACAGGGAAAACAGCCACCAAATTTAAGGCAAAAACAAACGGAAACAATGATTTGACAGGTAAAATAATAAAGCTGCATAACAAAGGCATGATCTTTGTGTTTTACAGTGAAAGAATATCTGATATATACATAATTGGCTCCGAATAAATTAAACATATAGAGAAAGAGTTTGTTTGAGATTGGCAAGGAGCAGTTAGTGAAAGCAAGTACAGCTCTCCTCACAATAAAAAACTGAAACAATACAATTGTTGTGGTATAATTACAGGCGCATGCTTGACTCACAGCTGCCAGTGATGGCTACCCTCTCCTCACGGTATATACACTACAACAAAATGCATATATAGCTACAAAATACGTTATAGCCAAAGCATGAAAATTTTTGTGGCTAATTTCCGTAGCATTCATAGCAAGACGTAGCGTAACTAAAAGTTAGCTATAGACTTTACATGGTCCGTGGCTTAGGACTAATACTTATAGCTATGAGATGTTCTTATTGTAGCTATGATGAACATTTTGCCATGTACGCTCACTTATAGCAAGCTTATTTTATTCTTTTTGCCACGACAAATAATATTGATAGCTATCTTCACATTGTAGTCATAAGGTACTGTATTGTAGCAAAAAGATTATATTTATTTATCACGTAAATTTAAATTTATGTAATGTAGTGTCATTCATGTATGTACTAGATTTACTCATTTTGTTTTATAACTTATTATTATTGAATATTATTTAAAGTTAATATGTATTTAATTGGTTTATTTGTTTAATATTAAAATACAAATAAAATAAAAAAATTAAAAAAATTAAAAAAATTAAAAAAATTAAAAAAATTTAATAATTATTAATTAATTCAAATTAATAGTAGATCATAAAGGTATTGTTCAGATAGATTAGGTTTGAGTAAAATAATAATTCTTGAAACACTTGACCAGGATAACACTTGAGTGACACTTAATGAAATTCTATTAAATTCGATATAATTGGTTAATCAAAAGGAATTATATATAGTCATCCATTTATTTAAATTATATTTAAAATTTAGATATAATCACCTATATTTGTTTAAATTTGAAACTTACAAGTAAGATCTTGTAAAATTAAATCGAGTTGAATGATAAACACCTCTAATTGCATTTAGATCAATAAAAGTTTTGTCCCAATATAATGTGTCTATGTCAATAACATTAATTTTTGAAACACTTGATCATAGATGAAACTTGGAGTGAGACGGTAGTGAAATTCTGTTAAAATTTGATATAACTAGTTAAATCAAAAGTAACTAGATATAATTATTATATATTTAAATTATATGAGTAATATCTTACTCCTTCCGTTTTTTCAAAATAAGCGGTGTCTTCTGGCTTGAGCACACTCTTAAGAAAACTACTTATTCCTAGACAGAAAATTGTAATTTTACCCACTTACCCCTAATAAATATCTTGAAAAAGATGGAACTCTTTAATATTTTCTTGATAATGTAAAGCTTCTCTATTTAAATAAGGATAAAATTGAAGAACATCATTACTGCCTTCTTTGATTTTATGTTTTTCGTTGGTCACGCTTCATAATCTTACTACATTAGTATACATCAAACCAAATCAGTAATATTTGTAGTTTTGGAACCATCAAGTTTATTGGTAAAAACTTATTCGTGCTTGGTGTTTATGCACATCAAACCATAACAAGGTAACAGCAAAAATGGATTATCTAGCTGTTGTGTGAATTTTAGAACTTTATTACTTAGAAATTTTGGAAAGAAGGAAAGCAATAGAAAGTTAATATTCAATCTTACAATTTGCAAGCGTGAAGAGTAGTCGATCAATCTTCTTTCTTTTTGGCTCTCTTTTTGTGTCTCCACTTGATCCAATCCTAGAAAAGGAGAAAAAGAGTTATAACTACATTTTTAAATTTCAGAAAAGATGTTTATTGAAAAGTACCTGATAAAGATTGCAGTAGGAGAAAGCTAACAAAAAAGAAGGGATCAGTATGATCATAACATGTTTGTGTCATACTATCCTCCTTTTTGTTCTGTTTGAAAATGTCTCTGTAACACTCTAACAAGATTAGTGGATGAATACTCATATATGATGATGGACTGAATCTAAATCTAACCAAAAGAGTCAATGGTTGTATTATTTAATGAATAATGCTTGGGTTTATCATATTATTAGCACAGAGAGACAACTAATTATATTGGCAGGTTAATGTCCATTTCCCATTGGCCTTTGAAGTCAATGGTTGCATTATTTAATGAAATAACATGGCTTATTAGTAGAGAGAGAGAGAGAGACAACTAATAAATTAGTAGGTTAGTATCCATTCCCATTGGCCTTCCCAATTAATTGGTAGGTCATGAAGTAAATGGGATATCTTGAGTAAGTAACATAAGACGTGAAGTTTGAACAGTTATTTGTTGGTGGTTCCATCTCTAAGATGAGTAGCATATATTATGGGAGATTTCAAGTCCTATTTCCGGAGCTGTTCAGGACTATCTTCTTCTAAAACCTGATGCATATGCTTCGTAGAATTGTTTTGTTATAAGAAAGTTTTTCACTTTGTAAGTTTGGCTCTGTGCTTTGCCAATTTGTATCTATAACCAACCAGCCATCTGCTTTTGATCTTGCCTCCACTTATAGTGCTAATTAGTAAATCAAACTGATGGACAGAGACAACCGTTTGGTTCTAAATCACTCAAGTTTAATAATGAGTTAATCTAGATTGGATCTACTAAACAACTTCATTTGGAATTAATTCTCAGGTTTCTCAACCTTTGCATTTAATTTGGTTTCTTGTTATCTCTTTTTGCATTGGTGTTTCACAGAGAGATTCTCAAAATGCTGCCCCAGTTATTTGACTATGTTCAGGAATAATGCTCCAAAACTTTCAACTCACCCTTCCATTGAACATCTCTTGAGATGCATCTGCTGACTGATTTAACACATAATCTATCAAGATAAGCATTTTGGCACAACCACCGGTCTCTGCTCTCCAAATTATATAGCCAGTTTGATGTTTGCATCAATGAATTTTTTCAAATCTATTGCAACTGCAACATTAATTTATTTATTTTGCTAGTTTGCTTTTTCCTAGGTTCAAGCCGGATAATTTTGAGCATAACAATCAAGTATTTCAAAAATTGAATCTAATGGCTGCAAGAAAAGGATTCAGCGACTTAGCCATTGTCCTCCTGGAAAGCTGATTAGAGGATATCTAGACTGAAGTTTTTACTTGGTATACTTGATCGAATTTTGCAGGTGCTGCATAGAAGGTGTAAGATGGAGGGATTACAGAAATTAACGGGGAAAGTAACTATCAAATTATAAAATCAAACAAGAAACAATGTTTTGACAGGTTCTAAATTATAAACGGATGATGTTTATAGAAGGCAACAAGAAATCACAGTGATATTATATTGGTCTCCACTCATCTAAAACATACAGAAAAAGAACCCTAGCTGCAAAATAGATTTGACCATGAGCATGGCTGCAAAAATTAGCTAAGAAAGAATTCCATCCGCTCTTGTCTGCAATTTGTCTAATTGTCAAATTCAAGCAGTGTCGTTAGTTTGAGATTGAGCAATTAAGCTAAAGGAAAATAAATAAATAAAAGGAACAAGAAAAAACTGAAACAATACCATTGTTGTGGTCACAGGCACATGCTTGAGTCACAACTGCCAGTGATAGCTAGCTCTTCTCACTGTATTAAATATTTTGTTATCAAATTAGATGCACTCAAAAACAGCACATAGGAAAAGAGTTTGTTTCTACTTACTTCCACAGTGATGAGTTTAAGACGGTCCCATCCTTCTATGGATTCGGCTTCTTCAGTAATTCTCACAGCTGAAGCCTCCAAAGATTCTTTCAGGTACCCAGTCAACTTAATCTGTTTCAGTGTTGTAATATATGCAAAGCTAAGGGGGATCTCCTCGAGCTTCCTGCACCTTTTTATTACAAGTGTTTCAAGCAGGGGAAAGGATTCCTCCGAGGCATGCAACCTTGAGATACCTAAGTTCACCAGTTTCAAGACCTTAAGTTGATGGAACGTGATATCTCCGAGGCACCACTCTCCTGATTGAGGTAAAAACTGATACCTTAATTGGAGATACTCCAGACATAGTAGTCCTGCAATGGAGGAAATTGCGCTTTCTATAGGAATATCCAATAGTACTAACTTCTTTAAATTTGAAGGCAAGTGTAACCCCAATTGAATTATGCACCACCGAAAGCCAAGGCGAAGTATTTGAAGTTGGGTAAGACTCTCCAATTTGAGACAAATCTCTGAAGAATCTCCATTGCTGCATAAGCTGATGTTAAGTTCTTGAAGATTAGGACACCTCCGTAATAACACATCCACACTATCACCTTGATTGATTAGAACTCGCCTTAATATCCTCAAATTTTCCAATTTAGAGGATTCTTCAAAGATCCCCTGCTGCTTATCCTCTTCCAAATCAAATGCAGCCAAAGGAAGATCAACATGCCTTAATTTGTCCATTTTCCAAAAAATCGCTGGTAACACTTTTTGCATTGGAGAACCCTTCACAATTAAAGTTTCTAGATGGGGAAAATGTGATTCTGCATGAAAATCGAATTTATCTGTAAGAACTGCCAGGTACTTCAGGTGAATTAGTGACATCAATCTAGCTGATGACAAATGAGCCACCTCATGGGAACTCAAATCCAAGACCTTAAGAAGTCTCAGTTTACTACATTGATGGGAGGGATTCCATTCATGAAATAGTCCTTCATTTGTCGTTATCAGTGACCTCAAGTGTTGGTGGAAAGGCTTCCGTGTTTTGGAGCCCAGAGATGCAAACTCAGAAACCTCATTACTGAAACTGAAGCTCACTCGACTTCCCTTCAATTCAGAAGGTCGAAATTGGCTATGATTTCCTTTCACTGTCAGCATAAACTTTTCTTCTCTACTCTTCTCCAAACAAAAGTGAAGCACTATATCATGAACCTGGCAGTCTTTGACTTTACCATTATATATTCTCCTTGAAACCATTACAACGTTACTGTGGATAAGATCCATCAAGTAACCTTCAGCTTCCTCTTCAATTAACCTCCTAGATCCAATGTTCTTCACAAAGCCTTCAGCGATCCATAGGCTTATCAACTTAGACACTGGAATTCTTGCGTCCTCCGGAAACATCCCCATATAAAGAAGGCATGGTCTTAAATGGTCAGGTAAGTTATCATAACTTAACTTCATAGTTGAAAGACTATATCCTTCAGACTCACCAATATAGGAAAGCAGAGAATTTTTAACCTCATGCCACCAAGAGGCTTTCATTTTCTTCCTTTTGATTATTCCAGCTACCAAAATAATCACCAGAGGCAGTCCTTTGCATTTTTCTGCAATTTCTATACTCACATCTTGTAGTTCAGGTGGGAAACCTTCCTGTTCAAAGACTTTTTTCTGCAACAATTTGCAACTCTCATCTAGTGGGAGGAATGGAAGAGAATAAGGATCACTATGGTACTTGACTTGCTCACCCACATTCTCAAGTCGGGTTGTTACAATTATTCTACTTCCTTTTTCACCTTTTGGGAAAGATAACATTAAATCTTCCCATGCCGCAACATGCCACATATCATCCAAGACAATCAGATATCTCTTGTGCATTAAGCTTTTCTTCAACATGTCAGCAAGTTCGTCAACCTCATCTACCTTGTCCTTGGAACCAGTAATTTGTCTGAAAATCTGTTGTAATAGCTCTTTCCGGTTATATGTCTGGGAAATGCAACACCATGCTAGACGATCAAAGTGAAAAACTATCTGTTCATTATTATACACCTTTCTAGCAATAGTTGTTTTTCCTTGTCCACCCATGCCTACAATTGGGATGACATCTAGCTCATTTGTACCTCTAATCAGATATTGAATTATTTTTTCTGCCTCATTCTCAAAACCAACTATCTCCTCATCATTCATCGGATTACTATGTTGAGTTGGCAGATGCTTAGATGCCTTTACCATAGAGAAGGGCTTAAGAGGAAGGTTATGAAACCTCGTCTCTGTCACTTCCGCACGAATATGCTTGATCTCTTCTATTATTGCAGGAAGTGAGCAAAAAAAATGCCAAAGAGCATTATATTGAACAGGAATAGAGTCGATGGATAGTTCAGCTTCATATGCTAAATTGACAGTACGCCTCTGAAGATCTTTAAGAATTTCATCATGTTTATGCTGCACCTTTTCAACATCTCTGAAAACAAATGTTAGAGATGAAAGCTCTTTCTCTAAAATACTGATACGGGGCTTCATCATGAAATCTAAACTTGATTCAGATTCCAACATCTCATTCAATTTCCTTAGAAGAGAATCAAGAAAGCTCAATCCACCAACAATGGGGAATTCATTAGATGGACTGTATTTTAAGGATTTGTACCTTTCCTCCACTTGTGCCTTAAGATCTTCAATTTTCTCCAATATCTGTATCATGTTAAGATCAATCTTGCTAGCGTCTTCTTTGATTGTAGATCCTGCAAGAAGCATATGAATTACACATAGTATGTCGCCCACAAGAACTCCAATCTTTTCTAAGACTTCATTTAACCTCTTGCCATTAATAACATGATTCGGCACATCACCAAGAAAAACCAACAAGAACTCTATTGCCACATCAATGTTGCGGGCAGTGACAAAGTTCTTAAGTTTTTTCTCTCTAAGATACACCAGCAGACTGTGGAGATGATGTGAAAATCCTTTTGGTAATTTCTTGTCATTGAAAGTTCTTGATTTGGCATACTTTGAAGCCTTTAGTTCACCGAGAATGATCTTCTTCATTTCCAGCTCCACTAGCACAACCAGGAATAGTAGATAAGGAGGCTTACTCTCGATATTAAATGTATCATCTCCATCCTCTTTTGAATGTGTATCATCTTCATATGAATCAGTATCACCTTCATCCTCTTTTGAATATGTATCATCTTCATCTGAATCAGTATCATCTTCATCCTCTTTTGAATAGGTATCATCTTCATCCTCATTAACCGAAAGAGCAAGACAGAAGTGTCCCACATTTTCAGCCATAAACTGAAATCTGGTCCGCAAACCTTTCAACTTGTCATGGTCGATGTAACCATTTATTTCTGTGCCATATAAGTATCTTAGAAACTTCATTTTCTTTTGAATTAAGGTCAATTGCTTTAAATATCTATCTATCTTCCGAAGGATTTTGATTTCTTTGATCAGAAAAGGATCAGACTTGACTAGACACCTCGGTGCATCATTTAGATTCTTGTCGAGGTAATCCATACATTCTAACAGATTGAAATCATCCAGCTCATAATTCAACCTTGAACTAGTATTACCTTCAATGAATTCCCGCAAGTGTGCTACTAGCCTTTCCACATTAATGTTAGTTCTGCATTCATCTGGAATTCCACCATAAACAAGCATTTCCACAATCAATTTGGCCTTCTCTATGATTTTGACCAAGGAATCGGGCCAAAGTACATGATGGTATTTGAGAAAAGTTCCCAAAAATCTTAGCTCCATTTCAAGTGTCTCAATTTGATCAATCTTGACGCTGTTCACATCATCTCCACTCTTGATCCTTCTTAGGTAATCTAACACATCGTCAATGTCATTTTCCGCCATCTTCCGTAGATAAAGTAGAAAGTTCCTGCAAGTTCACCAACTCTTGAAATATCAGTTTCATTAAATAATAAGAGCAACATCTCAATTCATGTCTTCCAATATCTGTTCTTATAAGTTATGTTAATGCTTGTGAAAGATTATGCATCTTCTGTGCCATTTTGGTAATGAGAAATTTCACAATCCTCCCTAGAGGTATTGACTTGTAATGCATAACTGTCTTGTTGGTTTCAAATATGTCACAATCATATTCAGTGGAGTATATCCGTAACCAAATAATGGACAAGTCATTGCTCCTTCTATTGTTAATTTTAAGTTTCTTCTACCTTGCGTAACAAAACTAACTTTATGTCTTTTTATCTATTTATCGTTAGATGCATGTTATTCAACCTTTTAGAATCATATTCCTATATAAATATCCATCTTTTCTAATTTTTGTAATGAACTTATAATTTAATTTACAAGAGGACAAGTTAGTCACTTATACTATTACTATTATGTTATTATTTTAGATAGGAACTTATACTCTCAAAATTTTCAAGTAGTTTATGGTTCTTAAGGATATTAAAAAGAAAAGACAGATCTTAAAAGAGAGTACAATAAATAATTTTTGGTTTTCCATTTTTTTTTTCATATTGAGATGAGTTTAAATGGAGTAACACGGTCCACCCGGCCTTCTTCATCCCAAAAAAAGTTCCACCATTGATCTCCCTTTTTTCAACCTACCTCCGATGAACCCGGCCTACCCACTGGGCTTTCACTATTTTTTCTTCATAAATTCCACCCAAACACTACCTCCATCCCATTCTTCTTCGCCATTAAATTTGAATCGAATTCTCTCCATCCAATTCTTTGTTTCTTCTCCTCTTTTAAAACACAATTTGATTTTTTTTTTCGATTTAAAGATCGCAGACTTCCAATTCAAATGAAATTGGACATCAGACAAGAATTGTTTCTCTTGCTGAATTGCAATAATTATCTTTCTTGAAATCCTTTTTTTGTTCTTTTTCTTTGGAAAGGGAAAACGGGGAAGAGATTACAAGGTGAGGAATTGAACCCTTACCAACAAGGTGAAAGTTCAGTTAATCAACCAATTGAGCTACTAAGATTCCTTATTTTTCTTGCAATCCAAAATCTGAATTGAATCTTTATTAGTTTTAAAAATTGATTTCTTATGGTGGCGGAGATACGGTGGTTCTGGGCATTACATATGAATTTAATTCATTTTCTTGTTAGAATTGTGAGTTATTGAATGATGTATTTGGGGTGGTGGTGTGAGGGTAGTGATTAGATTGTGGATAGTGGCAGAAGGGTGGGTGTGACTATGGCTTGATGGGAGATGAAAAAATTAAGGTCCATACGAAAAAATAAAATAAAAATATAATATTAAGGTCATTCACACGCCCAAAGTTGTGCGAAAATCAAACATTTTGCCATTTCAGTATCGGGTGCCCACAGAATACACTTGTTAAGTTGAAGTGTCTACTTGGTCAGTAGGAAGGTTTAAGTGTCAAACTTACAATGGGGCTAAGTTTAAGTGTTTATCTGTGTATTCTACCTTTCTTTTTCTGACATATTTTATCCGATAACTGTTTTTGCTTCAATTAACCTCTTTGTCACTATTTGCTTGTGGACTACTACAAATGAAACTATTTTTCAATAATGCAGGAACCAACAGAGCAAAAACTAATTATTATGTTTGATATCCATTTGTTATTATCAAAACCATATAAGAAATTAATACATGTGTTTTTCAGTGGTCACAGTTTCATAATCTTACTACATTAATATACATCAAAACCAAATTCATAATATTTGCAGTTTTGGAACCATCAAGTTTATTGGTAAGAAGCTTATTCGTGCTTGGTGTTTATGCACATCAAACCATAACAAGGTAAAAGCAAAATGGATTAATTCAGCTGTTGTGTCAATTTTAGAACTTTATTACTTGGAAGTTTTGGAAAGAAGGAAAGCAATCGAAAGTCAATATTCAATCTTACAATTTGCAAGCGTGAAGAGTAGTCGTTCAATCTTCTTTCTTTTGCCTTTTTGTATCTCCAAGTTCTGATCCAATCCTAGAAAAGG
>JACEIK010005256.1:16913-82927 GCA_018107945.1 Datura stramonium
CTTTAAATTACACTACACTTTACAAAGCACCAGTTGAACACTTTTACAATACCTCGCTATCCACTATGCAAAAGATATTGAGTTATCGAAAATAACCTCTCTATACCATAAAGATAGTCAGGCAGGGGTAAGGTCTGTATACACCCCAGCCTCCAGTTGTGGGACTATACTGGTTATGTTGTTGTTGTACACTCTACGATGGGGCAGCTGGTTCCAGCTTGACCACTGATTGGTCATTGGTTTGCTGAGTAGGATAGATAAGTGCAGCAAGTGAAACAGGCATGATGCAAAGTGATTTGGATTGAAGGTACTGCATGGCTGTTCCAACATCTTCCTCCATGAGCTTTGCTACCTCTTGCTCTGTTTCAGCATCGGACCACTTCTCCCAGACGTGTTGGTTGGATCGACTTTCACAGCTGTCTCCCTAAAATAATGACGAAACAATGAAGACTTGGAGAAAATGTAGCAATATTACTTGTTGAGTTATCACGCACTATTACAGTATTTTCGACTATGTTCAGTTAGTTAGAAGCAAAAAAGGGTGATTTTGTTCCTTACCTCAACAGACTGCAATGGAATGTCAGCTACAAGTTGTGCCAACCCGCTAGCTCCTCCCAGCCTACTCATGCTCAGTACCTTTAGGCAGATTAAAAGCAAATCATTTATTCGACCAACATATTTAGGGAAATTGGGGCATTTAAAAGAACTAATAAGGGAGGTTATCCATGTATTTAAATGTCCAACCTTTATTAGAGCCAGAACTCCCTCAAATGAATGCAATGATGACCAGAACAAAGTATAATGGTACAAGATTACGAGCTTTAAGCAGGACTACGATGATAATCATTGTTATTCAATTAAAGGTTTCAGCCAGTAAATTCATTAAAATAGTGTTTCAACTAGACAAGACGTTAAGAGCCACCGTCCATCCTCCGCGAGGTTATTTATTTAATGGGGATGGAAAGAAACAAGTTGAACCAGTTTTGGACAAGATTCTTTCTTCTTGTTATATTTGAAACACTTTTAGAAAGGTTGATGCAAGTATAACCTGCAGTTTGAATTATCAAGCAAAGATTGAAATCACTAAGAGTATTATTGCTGATTAGCAAACTACAAGGTGCATTAAACTTGCAAGGAAGCAAAATAAATTAATGGAAACACAGTGCTTAATCCTTCACAGCATATGGTTAAGGTGATGTTAGTCAATAAACTTTCAATGCTACCACTTCATCTCAACTCACAGAATGAAAAACCATCCAAAAAACTATTTAATCAATCTATCAATAGACTAAACCTCAATCCAAAGCTAGTTGAGGTTGGCAAAGATATACTCAAACAAAGAATTATTAAACACCGCCGTGAAGATTCTAAAACAGATTGTAAACTTCTAAGAATGGCTTAAACTATTTTATTTTTTCGTGGGGGTGAGTGGTTGGTGGCTTAAGTTCTTATTTCAATAGACCGGTTCCATTATCCAAAACAAGAATGGAATCATATGGAAGAAGAAGAGCAAGAAGAACCAGTACCGTTTCAGATAACTCGAAATTGCAAGAACTTTAGAAATGTTTGTCATGGAATATAATGGCTAGACGACAGAGTCATCAGCTAAGCTAGTAGTTGGCTTGAAAATTAGTTGACAGTCAAATTACCTTAAGTTTTTTTTTCTTTTTTCTTTTTTGTGATAATGACTGACAAATTACCTTAACTTGAAGCCTTAAGAACTTCACATAGTCCAGAATCTCATCAAGCATTGCTGCCCTCTCGGTCTGGCAAGACAGAAAAAAGAATATTAATACCACAAGCTACTACATCTTTTGAATTGCCTCTATAACTGATTCACACCAACTTACTTTTGAAAAAAAAACTGAGGTAGACCAATTCTTATTAAAAAAAGCAATTACAAGAGGTTTAGCAATTACTTATCTGAAAATTGCAGCTATTTTTCATATTTAGTAACTTGAATCCATTAAGCAACACTCAACTCCAACAGAAAGTTGTTATAACAAAATATTACTACTGTTTCCAATTTTAGGTATTGGTATTTAAACATAATGATAAAGAGATGGGTCAGCACAAAGTTAATATTTCCATTAATTTGAATATACATCCATAAGATTGAAAGAGCCTGAAATGTTATTTGTCGGAACAAAAGAACGAATGCTCATCAATGGAATTTGTGGGAACAAGAGAATAGAGCACACCTTATTGCAGCTGGGCACAAGTTCCTGCAAAGCCTTTATTCGTTCTGATATCCTTTCTCTTCTTAACTGTAAAGAGACAGACACATTAGTCAGGCACTTGTTTCTAGAGCATTATGCTCAGGCCCCTGCATTTTACAACAAACTTAAAGTTCTTTTTCCTTTTTGAGAATTAACATAGCTTAACGTTCTCCTGACAAACTTATCTAAATATATCAATCATATTACCCGCTCAGCAATACTATGTGGATCAGTGGCCTGTCCTCTTCGTGCCCGAACCCTAGGACGAATTGCAGGTTGGTGTGGTATAGTTACTGTTGTGCCTGATGTTGGCCGGCCTTGAAAAGGCTGCAAGAACCAGAGAGAAGTTAAAAGATCTAGTAGTAAATAGTAGGCATAAATCCTAAAACTGATAAAGATTCCACGTTTCTAAACACATATCAACATAAGACTTGTCAAGCCTGTTGCATGCAACTAAACTGGAATTAGAAAATGAGGGTAAATGAAATACATAAAAATTAATGCAAAAAACATTACAGGTTGAAAACTGGGTGAACTCATGTTAACATATATTCCAAATGGGTGGTTTAAATATGGTTTTAACTTTTAACAGGGGTGGTATGGGCGAGTAAAACAATTTTGAGCTGAAATTGCCACCACCACTCCAGATTTTAGAAACTAGCTATCACAAAAGGAAGCAACAAAAGAAACTGGGTGAACTCATGTTAACTTATATTCCAAATGGGTGGTTTAAATATGGTTTTAACTTTTAACATGGGTGGTTTGGGAGGGTCAAACAATTTTGAGCTGAAATTGCCACCACTACTCAAGATTTTAGAAACTAGCTATCACAAAAGGAAGCAACAAAAGAATATGATAAAGCTTTCACTTTCTCCCCTTTCTTATGATCTATAGCCAGGACGTAGGGTGTCTAGATAATGTGAAGAAAGCAAATCGAATAGACATGTAAGGAACTCAAATCCAATGTAACAGTAACCAACTTCTCAACTATATTAATAAGACTAAAGTTCAATTACAATGCAACAACTCAAATGGCAAAAGCCCCAAACGAACATACAGAAATACTGAAAGTAAGAACTAGGGACTGATAGACTGAAGAAGGGAGATGAGAAGAGCCAGACATGGGGAAGGGCGGTGAGGAGAAACAGACTCTTGACTCAACAATTGCATAATCCCTTCTTTCTAAAACTTAGTCCCCTTTAACTAGTTGCTAGTTGGGCTTGGATCCCAAATCAACCTTTGTGAAGGCCTTTTGGTCTTATTACTTCTTCTTTCTGTGACATCCATATTCATATTGGGCTGGGGCTGATTCATAACAGACATCTTTTGGTGGAACAGTTGTAATTTCTACACCTTTACTAGGAAAGTTAAGTATATGGGAATTGATGCTTCTTGAAGACGATTTCTACAATCTCTGTTATGTAGAGATAGTAGTGATGATTTCCACATTTGCCTAGTTATTACATTCTTCAACTCACTCTGGCCCCTTCATCATCACCAAACTAGAACTCCAGAAACATTAGCAATCTTACTACAAGAGCCCGTATCAAGTCACAGGCAAAACCAGGATTCTAACAAGCATACTAGTGATTAAATTATCAACAGCTGCTTTACATAAAGTAATTAATTTGATTTATTTAAGTTTTCTGATATTATATGGAATTACTAGTCTAAAAGAACAATAAAATAATTACTATGAAATAATAGCATAGTGAAGAAACAGAAATATGTAACCTGGACTTGGTGAACTTGAGGAACACTGTGGCAAACTGCATGAGATTGCAAATGTTCTAGACCTGGATATAAATTTCCCATGTTCATTGCTTCTCTTTCCTGCAAACGAACATGAATAACAAATAAAAAGACGGTATCATCCCCTGAGCTTACCCCTTTTGAAATGCATATCCAGTTCCTTCTCCACACCAGCTAAACTCTAAATACTGTGAATTTTTTGATAAGGTAAGTAAATTTCACTAATGCAAGAATCATCAAGGAGGTACTGCAAAACAGAAGTAAACAAAAAAATAACTCTAAATACTATGAATTGAATTCAAAATATTCACAACTCCCAATTTGTTTGACACATTTTCCTTTTTTTTTTTAATCATTTGAAGGAAGCAAAAAGATATATCTTCATATTCATAAACTCCAACATTTACATATTATTTCGTCCTTCCTGATTATGTACTCTCATAGGAACAAGTAAAAAGGTAATTTTGTAAAACAATACATACTTTTCCGGGAAGCGTAAGACAAATTGGAATCAAGGGAGTAATAGGCTTACAGGCTTCACTGCAAAACCTCCGGCATTTCTGGCGTCAGCAAAGCCGTTGTCCAAGCTTAACCCCAACGGAAACACCGGCTGCTGCTGGAGCTGAGAGACACCAGATGCTGAATTCAACGACGTCGTCTCCGATGAGGCACCGGCGCCAACATCAGTTACCGGAAGGCTAACATAAGAGGGAATCTCCAGAATTTGCTCGAGAAAATCGTCGGCACCGTATAACTCCGGTGGATTGTTCGCCATGACGGAGACTTCCCGGCAAGAGAAGTTATGTTAGGGGGTTTGCTGGTATAGGTTTATGGAGCTTTAAGAGGAACGGAAAATGGGAAAGTTTCCCCAAAATGTGCGCTTTGGGTTATTTATAAAAAGGGTTACTCAAAATACTTACTATTTAAAAAAAAAAATTAAATAAATTATTTTAAATTTTTTAGTAAGTTTAACTTCTCGAAAACTTGATCAAATAGGCCATAAGTCAAATTCAGTCAATGTCATTAGAAGTCCGGGTCTATAAATGTAATTGAGAGATAACAAATGAAATATATTATTAGGCTCAACAGTTGCATTTATAAGTCGAGCTCAACAATTGTGATTACTGATTCGAGGGTCAATGAATGCAATTAATAAGTCTAGCTCAACTAGTTTAGATGTATAAGTTGAGGTCTAAATGCCATTTGATGGGGTTGAAATGCGTATAAGTCGAGCTCAAAATTGTTTATAAGACGGGTCTGCAAATGCGATTAAAAGTTGGGGTCGACAAATGTGATTTATAAGACGGGTTCATCAACTGAGATTTATAAGTTAGGTCTACAAATGATTAATAAGTCGAGCTCATCAATGTGATTTATATGTTGGGATCTACTTATGTGATTTATAACAATAAAAGCAATTTATAAATCGAGGTCAGCAAATGTGATTTACAAGTCATGGTTGTATATGAATGCAATTTATAAGTCGGAGTCGATAAATGCGATTTATAAGTAGCACACGGCAATTGTAATTCATGAATGATGGGTCTAAATATGTTTTATAAGTCAGAGCTCACAAATGTGATTTAACTAAAGAGCAACAATGTGGTTTATAAGTCGTGATTTGTAAATGTTATTTATAAGTCGAACTCAACTATGATTAACAAGTTTCGATCTACAAATGTTGCCTCAACAACTGTGATTTATAAGTGGATATCGGGGTTCACAAATGCGATTTATAAGTTGGAATCACAAATATTATATATAAGTTGTGGTCTGCAGATGCAGTGTGTATATAGAGGTCAATAGATGAGATTTATAAAATTGAGCTCAACAAGAGCAATTTAAGACAGAATGAGTCAAGCTCAAAAATACTTATTTGTAAGTCGGGATATAGAAATGGGATTTATATGTACGGGTGCACAAATATAATTCATAAATTACGTTAGTAAATGCGATATATAAGTCATGATCAAACACAATTTATAAGTTAGTATCGAGGAATAGAATTTATGCTGATCAAATAATTATTTGATCAAATAAACATATGAAAGTGTGTAATTTGGACAGTCATATGCTTTTGATACTTTCTTTCCTTCCTCTATTTATTGTGAAAGTTTACCTAACTAATTAACTGAGCTACAAAGATTTTCCTATAGTCGGGTTAAAAGGGGCCGATATGAAAATATTTCAACTAAAAAAAGGAGCCAATCTGATTGAAAAGTAAAAAATTGTGGACTATGACGAATATACTTTCTCCCTTAGCAGCATTACGCACCCACTCCTTCGGTTCAGTTCTACTACTCCACTCTCATCGCTTTCCAAAATTCTCGTCTGAAAATCCCCTTCTCAAGCAGCACAAGCCTCTTTCCCGCAGACCCTTTTGGCTCTACAAGTATATTCTCTTTCTCTCTATCTTGATTTTGCTAATATTTGTTCAAATCTTCGTGTAGTACTGATTCTGTCTTGATTACATTCAGAATTTCAGATAGCATTTAGCAAGTTTTCATTTTGCAGAACTATTTGATTCTTTTTTTCTTTTATGGGTCTTTTCCTTCTTCTTATTCTGTTTGCTTTTCTCAGCTTTTCTTGGATTTTTGGGTATTTTGTTTCATATGATGCAAAAAAGTCAACTTGTACTAGGATAAGTATTGAAAAAGAAAGAGCAAAACTTTATTTGTTCTAGTACGGGCATTTATAATTAACAGTTTTGCTAGTTCTCATTTTGCAGACGTATCTGAAGTTTTTTTCTTCTTGTTCTTCTTCTGTTACATTTCTAATTTCTGCCATTTCCTTATGCTTATCTTGAGTTTGTGCATATTTTGTTTCATATGGTGCTAAGATAGATTTATACTGGATAGGTATTAAGAAAGAAGTGAACTTTATATGTTCTAGTAGGCACATCTACAGTTGACAATTTTGCTTGTATGAAATAAGTAAGAAGTGTATATAGATGCTTGCCTTATGCAAAAATTGAAAATAGTGCACTGATCAGGAGAAAAATTACATAGTACAATTATTAATCGACTATGGATTAGCATATTGTAGGTGTTTCTCTCTTCTTTTAGGATTTTTTTACTTTCAATATGTAGGTTACGGAATTGAAACTTGGAGCAAATGTTTATTCTTGTGAATGATTCTGAAAAGATCATACTTTTACTTGAACCAAGTTGCACATTACCAGAAAAAGATTCCTTTTTTTTCTCCAATAAAAGCAAGAAAATAAAGGAGTTCCATTGTCCAATGAGTAGTGGGAAAATCAAAATTATTAGTATTTAGTTATTATTTTTGAGTTTCTTTCACCACCAATCTCAAAACTTTCATGAATGAACTACAAACACTTGTTTGTTTGTTTCTTTGTCACTCACCCATCTTGTCCTGACATTCTGTAAGCATTAAAGATGAAATGTGCCCATCACTGTTAGACTCCAGTTTTCTGTATATATCAGAGCTGGGAAGGGGTAGAGAGAGGGTCTACAGTTTCCTGATATTGTTTCTGTGATTGGAAACTGGAATTTCTGGATCACTATGAATTTTCTATATTTAGTGGTCTTCTTTTTTGTGTTTGGTTACTAGGCAGAAGTTTCTCAGTTTTCTCCAAAATGAATAATGTGGGGAGCCAGCTCTCTAAAGAATTTCCTCTGGGTTTGGATGCGAGTTTTGAGGAAGAATACTCTTCTCAATCTAGTTGCTCCAAGATTTGCCTAAGTATCCCCTCCATTGACAAGGCATGGACTTTCAAATCTGATGGTGGTAGGATTTATTTAATGCTTCATTCTCTTCTTTTTTTTTTGGTAGATGAACAATTATAAATCTGACCTGGAGGATGAAAAATGGTGTAGTACCAGTTAAATTCTTGCCTTCCCACTTAATATGTGATGTTTTATTCTTTCACTGTTGTTAGTTTGTAACCCCTTATTTTACCTTTTCACTGCATAAAAAGGTTCCCAGGGTATGTTCTCGTTGAGCCAACCAAATCTCCTAGCCAACAAGAAGAGGAGATACATATTATCTTGTCATATTTCAAAAGGAAGTACAAATGCTGTAAGCTTTCTGGTAGTGCATTCCCTATTGAGCTGTCCAATGTTTCTATGATGATTCCATCACCTTCAGGTTCAAAGCTTCTTGTAGTTAGAAATCCTGAAAATGATTCTCCTACCAAGTTTGAAATTTGGGGTCCATCTCTGGTGGAAAAGGAGTTTTGTGTTCCTGCTTCTGTCCATGGCTCTGTATATTCAGATGGATGGTAAGTTATTCATCACTTTTTACTTCACCTCCCATTCATAGAATCAATGTGTTAATATTTGGTAATGCAGGTTTGAGAATATCATGGAACAGCGATGAAACTCTTATTGCCATGTTGTGAGCCAGCTCCCTCGAAGCCTACATTTACTACTTTTGGTTATAAGAAGAGAATTCTACAGATAAGGATTGTGGGAGCTGGGAAAGGTCAAGGGGACTGGGAAGAGGTGGGGAAACCTATGGAAAAAGACAACCTGCTCTTTTAGAGTCATTGATGTCAACAGGTCTGACAGTTATTATATTTTCTTATATCAGACTGGTAAAAGGATCGAGTTTTGATGTCTTTGGATAGAAGCCCTAAATATAAGGTTTGTGCAGTGGAGAAGTGCGTCCTGTTGAAGGAATCGGGAAGTCACTGAGTGTTGGACAAGTTGTATGGGCTCCATCCAGTGAAGGCTTGCAACAGTATCTGGTTTTTGTTGGGTGGCCATCAGATACTAGAAAGTTGGGTATAAAATATTGCTATAACAGGCCTTGTGCTCTGTATGCTGTTAGAGCTCCATTTTCAAAGTTAGAAGTCCCTAAATCTGGGTAAGTAATTTGCTAGTACTAGAAATGAAATGTTATGGATTAAACCATCAACTTCTGTATAAATGTATAGTATATAGGGGACTTAGCTGTGGAATTCCTTCATGTTTGATCTAGGCTGTTTTGTAGTCTCAGTTGACTTTTTGTCACTTTCAGAACTAATGCAGCCAGTGATGTATCTCCAACTGAGCTGACACAAAGCATAAGTAGTGCTTTCTTTCCTGGTTTTCAGGTTTGTCTTCAGAATTGCATGCCAGCTATTTCTCCACCCAGAAGATAGGAGAGGAAAATGAAGAAAGTGAAAAAAGGAAGAAGAATGTATGGACCGAAGTCATTCACTGTTCCTTCTCTTTGAATAATATTTGAAAAAAACATCAGTTGGTTTATAAGATATAATATCTCCCATTAACTCCACTCTTTTGCTTGATGATGAACTAACGATTTTTTCAATAAACTTTGCAGCCCCGATGGAAGAAAATTGCTTATGTTTTTGTCCGCTAAGTTCAGTAGATTCTTGGGCACATTCTGCAACTCATTCACTTCATAGGATTGATTGGTCATTCAGCGGAAAGCCAACTCCAGATGCTAAAATTGTTGATGTGGTACACTCACTTTTTGTGGTCCTGATTACTTGCATCAGCTCATTGAGGCTAGTTATTATTAGCCATTCTAGTAGTATTGTTTACTTTTTATTAATTTCGAGCTTTATCTTACAATCCGTACACCTACTCATGCTGCAAGTGGCAACTGCAGATTCCTGTTAATGATCTGTCCTGAAGATGGCTGCTTCCCTGGACTTTATTGCTTTAGTCTTCTTAGTAGACCTTGGCTTTCCGATGGATATACTATGATCTTATCTTCTATCTGGGGCAGCACACAAGTAATAATTTCAGTAAATGTGATAAGGTAACCAAATATTTTGCTACTCAATCTGAATGGCATGAAATCTTTTTCTGTACCAATGAGTTAATAATAGTGAAATGCGTCTTTATAAAAAATAACAGTGGAAACATATCGCGGATTAGCTCTGGAGACTCTAGCTTCTCTTGGAATGTGCTTGCACTAGATGACGTAACTTATCATAGCTGGTAAGAATCAATGTTTATACTTTTACTTCATGTGGTTCCTATAATAGTATTCCAGTAATCAAAGAGTCTGACATTTTTCTCTGGTTTAAAGTTTGCTTAGTAGTGGAACAGTGTTCCTTGCAATCGTCTGGTTTCCCTTGCCCGTAAGGCATCCACAGAGGCTTCATGGAGTTGGTTAGATGTTTCCAAGCCCCATATCTGATGCTCTGAAAAAGTTAGTCTGTTTTTCTCTGTTTTTCTTTTGTTTTCCTTTATTATTATTTCGTCTAGTTGTTCTGTTAGGGCTTTCTTGTTAGGAAGGCTTTTCTGAAATTTAAATGTTTAACTAGCATACACAGGTTACGTCTTTGCTGTCTTCGCTCCAATTTAGTATTATGAAGATTCCTGTCAGGGATATCTCTAAGAACCTTACTAAGGTAATAACATCGCAGATCTTCACTAAGACTTATACTGAGTGGACATGGTGCCTTAGTATTTAGGAGGGGTTTATGTATAGTGATATAGAGACCAACTGCGCCATAACCTTATCACATATGTTTCTTTGATGGTACATGGGCTGCATCTCCCTTGTTTTTCTATATACATTTCCTTTAATCACCATTTGAACCTGTAATATGAACTATGCTTACTTATCAAACTGTTGTCCTAATTGATGGATACACATGCAGCCAAGCAGCTTTACTTTTGGACCTGCTACCAAGTGTATTAGCAATGTGTCTTGCTTAAACATATATTTAAGCTCCAGGAAAAAGTGACAGTGTACTACTTGCAAGACAAGGTTTTATTATTCATACCAATTGCACCAAAAATCAATACATCGTATGCATGAAGCTGCTACTATAAAAGATGATGTCATAAACTAATACTAAAGAAAGGGGATAGAAGCTTAGAGACCTGGGGGCCATATTGCATGATATCTACTAGCTTTGGTTCCCACTTCAGTTAGTTTAATTTTCAGAATCAGCATTGATGAAAATTAGGACAGGAAAGCTATTAAACGATGTATTAACAAAAGTTTGGTGTTGTAGTTTATGGTGCGACTTGTAATTTAAACATGACTTAGGCTGAATAAACTGAACATTTGTTTATCTGTCAAGCTGTCTGATTACTCACAGAAGTGTCTCGTGAATGCCTAGGTGGTTAAGAACCCGTTGAGCTTAAGAACCGCTTAATAAAATCATGGAGCGACACATGATTGTGACCTCTTATGCACTATTCCCATTCTGCAGATCAATAGTCTTGGATCCTTCTAGTACTAATCTCTGCTGTTTCTACTATAATCTTCAATAGGGTTTATCCTTGTTGGGTGCCAGCCAGCCGTATGAGGCTATCTTTGTATCCTCCAAAGCCTCAGAGCCGTAACGTGTGTGCGATCCGCTGATTGTAGTCCTTCACGGGGGTCCTCATTCTGTTTCATTGTGTAAGACTTCTCAAAGTCTTGGCTTTCCTTTCTTCACTTGGTTATAGCTTGTTGATTGTAAATTATAGGTAACCAACATAACTGACTTCTTTTCTTCATTACTCATATTCAAATAGTTGCTGAAAACATAAACCAACTGTGAAATACTAATGCTTGCATTATATGAGATGCTAGACTAATATTATAGGTAGAGTGAGATATGCCTTTCTTTTCAAGTTTTTATTTGGATGTAAATATATTTTTATTTTGCTGTAGATGTAGATGACATGAAAAGTGACTACAAAATGTGATGTCAATATGAGATGCTATGTTAATATTATACATCATGAAACTCTTAAAGTCCTGTGCAAGTTTTTTATTTGGATGACTGCATATTTTGTTCTTGTGCATTTAAGGTTTAAGCTGCTCGGACTTGGTGCGGGTTTGTGGTACGGTCTGGATCTAGAAGACGGATCCTTCACGATCTACATTTTAAGATTAGGAGTACGGATCTAAGTATGGTTACGGGTGTAGGGATTCGGCTAAATATAATTCAAATATACAAAAATAGGGGTGCAAATATGCCTAAATTGCTAGGAGGACTATTTGGAAGGGGAAAAGAATGCGCGAATTTTAAGAGCAAGTTTGAATCTATAATTGACCAAATGAGGCACAAATACATCTCCTTACTGTTTCTTTGGTGTAACATGGTTATGTCCTGCGTCCAATCTCCAAAATTGCACCAGCCAGTAGGTGTGTAACCATGCTGAGCGAAGGTGTTAAAGGGGACAAGGTAGACCTAAAATCGTATGAAAGGAAGTTGTCTCGAAAGACGTACAATCTCTTGGAAATTGGAAGTGGGGCTTACTTAGCGAAAAGTAGAGGCACAATGAAGAAAATTATTTATACAGGTGAAACCAATTAGTTGTGAATGTATTTTAGTCATGTTAATGCGTTTACCTTAGGTCCTATGTTTTTAAGGAATTTTCTTATTGCTTAGGTATTTTTATGCTGGCAGGAACTTTGATCTAATACTTTTTATTTTGTGTAATGTTGGCCTGAATGGATTTTGCCAAATGGGGAACATGGTCAGTTAGGATTCATATAACCCAGACCCCAACTTTCTTGAGACTAAGGCGTAGTTGTTATTGTATTTTTTAAGGCAAAATAATACTGAGAGTTGAAATGATTGCTGTTGGCCTGAGATGAATTTATTAAGAACATGGTCAGTTAGGTTCATATAGCCCAGGCCAACTTTCTTGAGACTAAGGCGTAGTTGTTATTATTGTATTTTTAAGGCAAAATAATACTGAGTTGAAATGATTGCTCTATAGGTTATCCACTAGTCACAGCCAAGAAAGGCAGTAAAAGCAGAGAGAAAAGGAAGGGCCTGGGTGTGGTAGGGAGGATTGAAGTCTACTTCTGAATGTGTATGGAAGAGTAGTCTTCCCTTTGTTAATTTCTGTTTAAAGCGTAGTTATTTCAATTGCTCGCCCTAGTGAAACTATGTATTTATGGATCTATCATTTAGTTACAGGCTCATTTTTGAAGTTGAATTGATTGCTTGCTATATCTTCCAAAAAATATCATCAACTGAAATTTGCAGTTCACCTACTTTCTGTTCTTTGCTTTACTTCAGTGTCCTGGACTAGATAGTCCTTTTGACCTCTGAGTTTCATTTTGCAAATGAGCTAGTCTCTGACTAGAGTTGTTGGTTAAGCTTTTTTTTTTTTTTTTTTTCTGGTGCATTTTCCCCAATCTCTCTCTGATGGTCCTTGTGACCTCATTTTTATTCTCTCCATGAGCTAGCTTCTGGTTCGCTCTTTCTCTAGTGGATGCCTTCTCTATCTCTTTCTTCCCTCTTTTCACCCTTTTCAGTTTACTTCTGAGGGTAACAATGCAGCTGTATTGCTGCTCTCATTCTTAAGGCAGTTCAGAAAAGTTTCATACTTTTTGTTTTCTGAATATCTCATTTTGCTGTATGTATTATATATATATTTTGGGTAAACTGCAGTAATTGCTTTGATTAAGCACTTTTTTATATCATCTCCTTCTCACAGGCTCCTTGAGTTTTGGCGAGCAGTACAATCTCTCTTGGGAAAATTGGATCCTGAGTACATGTTTTCGGTTAACCATTTCTTCCTGTAAAAGGTTTCTTCCTTGATTTTATTTCGGCTTGAATGGTTTTGTTATATGAAATGCAATTCCTTCTTTTTCATAATATATTAAGCATTTGGAACCTAAGGTGTTGCTGCCTAATCTGCAGGATGTTAATGATGTGCTTGCTGCTATCGATCGTTCATTGAAAAGGGACTGGCAGATCCATCTAAAATAGCTGTGCTCAGTGGTTCCCATGGTGGATTTTTGACAACTCACTTGATTGGCCAGGTCTATCAATTTCCCTAATATACCACCCGTCTTTATGGTTTCTATGTACCACATTTTCTTAACTTGTGGCTCTTATTTGTACAAACATTTGCGGCACTTCATAAGAGGAAGCTGGACAAGCACTTGTCTTTCTTAAGGACTATTGCTTGACATTTCTACTACTATTTCTGCAGGCACCAGATAAGTTTGCAGCAGCAGTTGCAAAGATTTGTGTATGCAACCTCGCTTTGATGGTCGGTACGTAGATATACACAGTTGGTGCTATGCAGAGACATTTGGAGATAAGGGAATCAAGTTTTACAGAGCTACTTCAACTGAACACCTTGTACTTGTTTTACAAAAAATCACCAATTCTACACATCTCTAAGGTATGCTCATTAAATCTGGATTAAACATTTCCTCCATGTTAGCGATTTTTCTTCTTTTTTTAGTTCTCTAGGAAGGTCAATGCTTAAATTGGAGAAAAACTGAGGAGTTATACAATCATGCTAGATTCAAGAATCACAGATCCTTTTTTCGAGATGCATCTCCAATATCCTTGTTTGCCAATTTTGCAGGTCAGAACTCCTAAGCTTTTCTTATTAGGTGCTAAGGACCTCCGTGTACCAATGTCTACCGGGTTGCAAGTGAGATTTCTTGTCATCTTTCTAGTTGCTTGTTTTAACATAAGGTTTCATTCTAAAATGCAAATGGTTTGAGCAAGTTTGCAGTTATGAATATCCATCGTGACTCCATATCATATTTCCTAGTTGCACCCTTTATTGGTTATGTATGTCTGTCGATGCATGGTCTATTTCCGCTTACCTTTTGGTTCTCTTTGAACAACTATGGATCCATCCATGAACAATCAAAACGAGGAAAAAAGAAAAACTACGGATCCATCCATAATATGACCATATCTTTGTGGAATCTAGTTAGCTCTATTTACAGGGCAACCTACACTTACTGAAACTGTTGTAAAATAGTATCTGTCAAGGTAGCCAATCATCTGTGGACTAAAAATGTTTTATCTGCCGATGCCCAATCGGCAATAGGAATCAGTAAACCACGTAAATCTGTGAGATGAAGGCGGTTTACTTGTTGTTTTATTACCAGTTATGCTAATGGTCTAATGGAACCTTTACGGTACTATTTGTTCAAGCACAACAACAACAACAACAACCTAGTGTAACCCCACAAAGTGGGCTATTTATTCAACACAATTGGCATTTTAAGTTAAAGTTTTATTCCCATTCAATGTATAACTCAAGAAAGTGTATGCTTTTCACTCTTATCGCGTGCAGTATGCACGGGCGTTGAAGAGAAGGCGTGGAGGTTAAGATCATCGTGTTCCCAGGGACAATCATGCATGATAGGTAAAATGGCCCCATGCTATGTTGTTTCAGACTCTTCGAAGGCTAAGAACCCATTATCGGTTCTTTAAAAATGAGACTAACTGGAAGATCCGACACGCATCGGTGACATTTTTGAAAAGTCAGCTCTTATAGGCTTTACCACTGATTACATTATCTCCACTTTTAATGTTGTCAACTTACAAATACACATCTCTTTTGCAGACCACAGTCTGACTTTGAAAGCTTTCTAAACATTGGAGTGTGGCTTAAGAAGTACTGCAAATAGATTCATGTCTTAACCAAAAGTCACAATCCATTTATGACCCCTTACCCACAAAAGAAAACGACACAGGACACGAGATTTGCAGAGAGTCGTTTTCTTCTATTCAAATTATAAGCGGAGCACAAGAGATGGTTTCCTCTTTAAGGACCAGTTGTTCTGATATTGTTGATGTTATTGCCTCTAATTACAGTTGGAGAGATCATTTTTGACAATAATTTCCAATTTTTGCAGAACAATATTTTCGGTTATTAAGTTCATTTGTGTCCTTTTATTAGTTCCCTAAGATGTATAAAAAATAAAAATCCTTGTCATACTAATGCACACCGTTGATATTTTTGTTTGAAGTTCAGATAAATATGAACTTCATACTTTCAGAAATAATTTAAACTTCATAAGCTATTACCTTTTAATAGATAACTTGAATATTATTAAAAGTGTACTAACGTTAAAATAAAAAGAACGCCGTCTGTGGGGATCGAACCCACGACCACGTGGTTAAAAGCCACGCGCTCTACCGCTGAGCTAAGACGGCATACGTTCTGCATACTGCGTTCTATGATAGTGATTAGCCATGTGGTTGTGATGGTAATGGTGGTGACGGTGGTTGTGATGGTGGTGACCATAGTAACGTTTTACCTGTGATTGTGTGAGTGGTTGGCGTGAGTATCAGGGGGTGTATTTGCGTTCAAGCAAATAGATTCAATTGTAAAAAATTATAATATGCAGATCGGATACAACTACTTATAGTATCTTTACCCTTCTAAAAATATAAAATTATCATTAAGCATCCCATATCATGCAATATTTGGAGATGAAATATAGTTATGAAAGTAAACTTGCATACCAACCCCTATTGCCCCTTTGATAAAAACAGTGTTTTGCAGTTTTCTCTCTCACTGCTCAATCATTTACATCAAATCAATGGATCATTGATATATTTGCGCATACACTTGTATCGCTTAATCACGATTAACATTTTGGCTTCAAATGTGAGGTCAAATTAACACTCATTTCTTATGAGAAGGTTCTAGTGGCTTTATATTTGCAACTACAAATCAAGAAGAGGACTTCTATTTCCACCAAAATATTATTCAAAGACTAAAAAGATCTTAAACTCCCAACCAGAACAACATGCCTATACATTCCAAGTATCAGAGATATTCATACCAATTACAACTCCGTCGCCGGCGTCTGCGTCAAATCTAAAGTGAAACTCATGAAGCGTGTCCCATTATGGTGGATTGACGATCAAGATCTCTAGAATGAAAGTCATAGGAGCGCCCTCAACCTGGCTGATCAATTCATCAGCTCAAGAATGAAAGCCAGCAGAGCATTTCTACTACAGTCAGATCATATCGAAAGCTCAGAAAGTGAAGAAACTCATCTTATCAGAAATGTCAATTGACTCAAACTCAGAAGAATGAAACTCATGAAGCGTTTCCTACTATAGTGGACTAGTTTCAAGTTTCAAGAATGAAGAAATGGACTAGTTTCAAGTTTCAAGAATGAAGAAACTAGAACTCGTAAACAGTTTCTCGCATAGTGAAACCTATGTGAGGTGAATTTGTCAAAAGCCTTTCCCACTATATAATGATGAATTCAGATTAGTCGAGCCAGTGGAAACAAAAGAAAAGTTCAATCCCTCCACCTTTCCCACTCAAGACCTATCATTGTAACATGAAACTACAATATCCTTCATCCCAAATTTCAATTCCTTCCAGTGAGAATCCTCAGTTCCAATCTCCATTAACAACCTTAACCTCCACCAACAACAACTCCATTGCCACCTCCCAAGATTTACCATTAAAATATCTCACTAATGACCAGAACCCCACCCTTCTCTCTTTCCACTTTATACCCTCCTTCTTCTCCAATTTTCATCACCTTCTCTTCAACATCCCCAATTCGAGCACTCGTCGTGAACTTCATCTCTTTCACTCGTTCCGACTATCGAATAACCAGATAAATCAACCAGATGACATTGATGTTATGATAAACACATTTATCTATACCAATTTTTGCTCTATTTTCCAATACACAGCTCATCAATGGTTAACTGTTCTTGTTCAGCTCATAATTCCCGAACCATGGAAGCTTCATTAGCTGCTCAATGCTTAATCTAGTACTCGGGTTAGGATCAAGCAGCTTGTTTATTATACTCCGAGCTGATTTTGAAACCCAATCAGGAAATTGAAACTGGCGACGATGTATCGCACGGTACATGTTCAGTCATTGCTATCATCGACTGGAAAAGCCCAGATAGAAGCCTTCGCAATAGAACACACAAGACCACGAATCCGCCTTTTCGCCGTCGTACCCTTTCCTGTATGCTACCTCCGGAGCAGTATAAGCTGGGGTACCGCAAGCTGTATGAAGGAGGCCGTTTTGCAGCTGTTCAGCAGGCGGGGCGAAATCAGATCCAGTTTTCATTATTTTTGGTCAGAAGAATGTTAGGTTATCATCAGTGGTGACGCCATTTTGATAATAAAAAAATGGGAGGGGCAGGAGACTAATGAGAGTAAAAAAACAGACGTGGTGAGTCAGAGACAATACGGTGGTTGAGCCAGTGTAGAGAATCTCCCGGGTAGCGATCTCCATGGCCCAAAGGTAGATTTTGGATTTTGTAGCTAGGCACATTCAGTTTGTTATCTTGGATAATTAGACATTTGTGAAATTCCACAGGCTATACAGGTTCATGGATGCATCAGCAATGTTGGATTTTGTCTCTAACTTTAATGGCAAATACTAGTACATTGTCATCAAACAGCAACCATGGTAGACTTTAGCGGCTGCTGCAGCCTAAAAGACAACAAGTTGGTGCCACGAGAATGTTCGTTCCAGTTCCACTTCCATCGGAGCTGGTGGCTCGTCTGATTTTCACAGCAGAGGTGGTGTGCATTATCGCCTCCAGCATCTGCGATGGTGGATGGGAAGAGGAAAAAACACAGGCTTGGAGTTATATAGGAAGAGATCACTTTGGTGATAAAATTGAAACTGACCTATATTAATAAAGTTTCATCATTGTTTCATAATATATTGTATTCCCATATCTTTAGTATATTACAATGTATTATTTTGATTAATACAAGTGTATGGTATTGTATTGAATTGTATC
This sequence comes from Datura stramonium, assembly GCA_018107945.1. Taxonomy (NCBI): domain Eukaryota; kingdom Viridiplantae; phylum Streptophyta; class Magnoliopsida; order Solanales; family Solanaceae; genus Datura; species Datura stramonium. The sequence continues at coordinate 35,319 of JACEIK010005256.1, forward strand.
ATATGTCTCAATAGTATAATTCTGTAAGTAAGTTTAAAAGGTGAAGTAAATATAAATTTTATTTTTATTTTTATTTTATATAATAAAAAAATTATTTTTAATAAGTATGAAACACAAAAATATTGTGCGCGAATTGAAAAATTTCCATGTTAAGACAACTTTGTCATTTCTTATAAAGATTGAACTATTTCTTAATAGTAAATAGAGCACATGATGTTTTAATTTTCAATCATCTTTTGATTACTTTAACATGAAATCATGAACCATCTTTTATAGGTCTACATATGAAAAATCTTTTCGTTCTGCTCTGAATTATTGGGATGATTGTAATTTTTTATCTTTAATTAGTGATTTTGAGTTCGAGTGTTTGGACAAAAAAAAATTTAATTTAAGAATAAAAAAAAAACATAGCAGAAACTTTAAAATAACATAATAATTCATAAATATAAAAAAAACTCATTAAATATTTAAAAAAACAAAAAAAACATGTAATTTAATTAAAATTATAAATTAATTAATTAATTAATTAATCATTAAAGTTATTCGGTAGATATTTTTCCTAGTTCAGTTCCAAATCTATGTCACTTTCACTTTTTTTTAAATGAAAAAAATCTCCAAGTTAAAATCTATACATGGGAAGTTGATAATGATAAGAAAATTGTGATATCTTCAAATGTGTTTACTTGTTTATTGACAGAATGAACAATATTCTGCCATGTCATGACATGTTAAAATATAAAAAATGTTTGCTACTAAAAGATTTTCTATTTTTACTATCTGGTCGAAATATCTACTTGAGAATCAAAAAGAGGATCTCATTTATCACATTCACCTTCCATTCAATTCCTTCAACACTCCTCTCCTTTTTTGTTTTTTATAGTCATCCATTATTCAATATCTATTGACTTGAACAGATTCAGATTTCACTATATGGGAAAGAGGAAATCCCTACTAAATATTTCTCCAATTTCAAGACACTAACACAAAAACTCTAATTAAGATCAAACATTTTATTTGTTTCACCATACTGTAGGTGATTCTCTTAGCTTTTTTTAACAATCTGTCATTTTGCACTATTAACTCGAAAATTCATATTCTATGGACATTAAAAGGGGAGAAGTGTTCCACAGGGCACAAACTTAAAATCTCACAATTAAAGATGAAGGTGATATTATTTGTCTCACGACACATCGATTTTATTTAAGGATGCATGCAAATCAAGCTGTAGATGCTTATGTCAAGTAGGGCTACATACACTAGCACCTTCTTGAAGCGGGATCCTTTATTGATTTTTTATAGTCATTCATTATTCAATATCTATGTTGTTTATAGAGCAATTTGGGTACTCTTGTATAGAGCAGATGAAGAGGAAGTCCTTGCTAAATATTTCTACGATCTCCAAGGCACTAAGCGACATGATTACTTGTGTCAGATAGGACTACCTACACTAACACCTTCTTGAAGCACGATCCTTTGCGATTTTATATAATTACTGAAATATTTTATGCGTTAATTTGTCTTTTCCCTCGAGTGATTACTTTAGATATTTATCAAGTAATGACAAATAGACATGCACCACCTCTTGCATGACTTTACTAGATATTTTTGCACTTTAATAATTAGCACCATATGGAAGCTTTCCAATTAGTTTCCTTTTGTGCAACTTGCTTTAGTAATGATTGAGTCAAGAGAGAAACGCTGTTGCTTTTCACTTTAGCCTGATACAAGGTGCATGCCGTAATAATTTATACATATTAAATAACTTTTTCAATATAATCATAAAATTAAAATTATTAAATTCTATTGAATTCGTAATTAAGATTATAAATTCGCTTCTTCATAGGTGACTGAATTAATTAATTTTAGCTTAGAATTATCGATGCGTGTTCGAATAGAACGGGTAAGGCTGCAGTTTAATTTGGAGTAAGAAAAAAAAATTGTGTCGAAAAAATTACATTATGCATATAAGTAAAACTTTTGTAGCGTGGAGTTGATTTGAAGGGCTACGATTCACGCCTTTATTGAGAAATTATAGTTTATGTGTAATACACACACACATATTTAGTTAATTGTCCATATTTTCGGAGCTTAATTTTATTATGTATGATCATGCTCTCTATGGTGGGAAAAATAAGTAATGAGTTGAAAAATTGAATCAATTATTGTAGATTCAATATAGAAGCAGAAAAAAATAACTAGTATTGATCACGAAAGAAAAAGGAATTTAATTAATAAGATCTCTTAATGCCAAAAATATCTAATTTCATGTATTTTAAAACCTTCTGAAAAAGGAACAAATCCACTACTTTTATTTCTAAAGATATATATATATATATATATATATATATATATTAACATAGCATATGGTAATATCTTTTAGTTGCCTCTCAAGAGTCACCATTATATGTCAATTATATTAAAATGTAATAACTAATGGCACCTAATCCAATAATTTTTCCATATTGAAGAACATATTCTTGACGTGACAACAAAATCTAATTCTGTCTGTTTATTGGCCCAAATGGCCACTCCCTTACTATGAATAACTTTACATTTACTATCAATAGTTGCCTTAAAATAAATAACAATCTTCCCGCGAGGTCTCGGATTCAAGTTTTATGAATAAAAATTTTTGATAAATATTATTTTTTTTCGTTAAGGATCTTACACTAGATGAATTAAAATTAGTTAAAGTTCAAAATGAATATCAGACACTAGATAAAATTAAAAATTAAGAATACTTCTTCCAATAATTCATAAGTAATAAACCTATCAAAAAAAAAAGATGCGTGATATATGGGAGACAAAGACAAATTCATTATTTAACTTGATGACAATATAAAAAGTTTTAAGCGCTTGAACTTATTAAATTTTTGAAATTAGTGAGATAAAATATTGAATGCAATTGACATATACAACTAATGGGCATCGTATGAGTAACTAAGCCAAAATAGCCGCGGATGTAGAGTTAGCACTACCACCCTGCTTCCATCCTGTCTCACCTTCTTTTCAATGTAAACATATTATTGTATTATTATCGTAATAATCACTTTTTAACTGCTCCTGTAATTGAAAATAGTCATTTTCATGCATTTTAAAATTCCAAAATTAAATCTAAAGTTAATTATCATAAATTTCACCCATGAAGTTTAAAACTTTATAATAGTGGCTATTATTTTTAGTAAGGCCAAAAATTGAAATAGCTATTTCACACCATGTTGGGTAGGGAGTGCCGATCCATTGGGCCACTTATGTTATCACTTTAGTGTCATTTGGCAGGAAGAATAAAAATAATAATGTCGAATTAAAATTTTAAATTAAAAAAACAAAAAAAACATGTAATTTAATTAAAATTAATTAATTTTGAAATTATTTATTATTTATATTAAAATGATCGATAACAATCTCATATAAAAGGTGAGATAAAATAGTTTCATCGAATATCCTAACTCATGGGATATCACTATTGATCCTATCCCATCATTGGGCCTATCTTATCCTTCTTTTCTATCAGGGCCTCTCACACACATTGCTAGGCCCAAATCCACTGTATCAAGAGGCTAGACTGGCCCAATAGGTCCACAAGGGCATGATAGGAATGGGTAGGTAGGATTATGGTGTAGCCCAACCCAATGAATATAACTCGGATTTAAGTCATATACACTAATATTGAGATATAAAGGAAAATTTAAAAGTATGTTTGATTTTTATACTAAATAAAATTGAAAGGTTGTAGTAATCGGTTTGAGAGAAAAATGAAAATTAATTTTGTATTTTGGTGTTTAAATAAATTATTGTAATATTTTGAGATAATTATATTGTCAATTCATATAACTTAAATCATTTATTTTTCTGTCTAATTTTGTTGTTTTATCGTTAAGTTTTTAAAAAAAATAAGCGAGTTATCTTAAAAACACGAATGAGTATAGAAAGATCAAATTTTGAATGTCAAATTATGACACGTTATCTTGAGCCAAAGGTCTATAAAAAATAAGCTTTCCACTCCACAAACAGTGTCGAATCAGAAATTTGAGGCGAAGATAAATTTTCATCTTAATTGTGTTAAGAGTCTACAAAATTAAATACGCACTCATAATAACTAACATTTAATTTAAAGGCACCATATAATTTTCTCACCCTTCATGTAGGTGGCTCATTATACCCACAAAGATAGGGCCGGGGTAAGGTGCGTGCATCTACTCTTGATACTACTTATAAATTATATTGAATATATTATTGTATTACTCGTCAAGTAAACCCTTTTATCACTCTAAAAGAAATTCCCGTAAGCATTTCATTCTTTCACTTTATCTTTCCCTCCTAACTATTTATAATGACGTGGAATTTCGTGTGGATTTAAATTCTTGGCTACCTCTCCAAACATATATTTTTTCTATGTAGTATTTTGGTCACCTAAGATCACCAATATTAATAATCTCTTGTCCATCTAAGTCCCAACTATAACTATTGTAAGCATTGACCTTTTTGCCATGGGCCTATGGTTTTTATTTTATTTTTTGTGATCTTATATTTTTAGTCAGATCGATTAAAAAAATTTTACTGTCTAGCGAGAAGTCTAATAGAGAGGCTTGAGAGTAAAGTGAAAGATGAAACTACCGCACGGAGGGGGATTCGAATTCAAAATTTTTAATTACAACAACATTAATAGCACATGTTTAGTGTAATTCCATACGTGGGGTCACGGTGAGGGTAGAAAATATATAGATCTTATCTCGGCTTTTGGATAGAAAGACTTTTTTCAATAGACCCTCAGCTCAAAGAGAAGTAATTAGCATGATTAAAGGGAAATAATAACAGCAACAATATAGCAAGATAAACGAAAATGAAGCAACAATAATAGTAAGAAATGAAGAATAAGATATTACGTGAATACTAAATAATACTACTAAATGAAAAAGATGAGTAGAGGAGACTAGTACGATAACACTCGACTACCTAGTAATCGCCTACATAGCCTCTACCTTTCGTACCATTCCCCATCTGGTGTTACTCTACCCCCTACCTTCGATTCTTTTCGGCCCACCACTATCTTTTCTATAACCTGCTATAGTCAACCTCTCACCACCTCTTCCGTGCATTCGCGCACCTCCTCTTCACATATCTGAATCATACTCCCAGCCTTGTTTTATCATTTTATCGTCCATATCCCGACACTACGACCGTAAAAATAAAGAAATTTCAATCATCATTCTTACAAACCTTCATTGATGTGTGACACATGGAATGAAATTGGCAAATGGGTTGCCAGTTGGATGGTGACTGTTGGGAAGCTAAGCATTTAACACACAAGAAATCATGCACATTTGTTAGTTTGTTCTTGGCACACCTACTTTAAAACCACAATAAATAAATAAATAAATAAATAAATAATAAATGAAAATGCAGTTGGGAAGCTTATTTTTGTGTTTTGATTATGAATGCTGACATCTTTGAAATTTAGTGTTGTATTTTCTATATGTATTTTCTAAACTTGAGTTCTGTAATTCTTAAATAAGAAGGTATGGGCTTCTGAACAATGTATAATTTTTATGAATTTTTCTTCATATTTATTGTTGTTATTAATGCATGTTGCAAGCTTGGACATATGGTTTGAACGCGGTTTAATTATTTATTTATTTTTACGAATCATTCAGTCAAACTGAATCTGTGCGAAGAAGTTTTAATTGTTGTGAGTACCACGCGTTTGATTTATGCAGATGCATGTTCTTTTTGTAGGTTACTATTTAGATTTTGTTTCTAACAGTTAAAAATTGTGCAAACATATAGCGTCTGTGAAATTAAACATATAGCGTAGTAAAGGTGGAACCATATGAGCCAATATTGGATTGCCAGTTGGGTGGTGACTATTTGGGAGTTGCTGATATAAATATTTAAAAGCGTGTCGAAATTGATAACATTCGAGATTATGCAGGATTATACACAAAAAGATCTTTAAAATCAAAATAGAAATTTAAAAATTTAATGCAGTTGACTTTTCTTGTATTTAATGTGCTTAACAAGGGAAAAAAAAAGAAGAATTGATTTAAAATGTTTTTATGGGCGGTTCATTTTAATACAAATGCATGGATTTCTGAACGATATATATATATTTTATACACATTCGAAAAAGGACGTAAATTTATATTAAATAGATAACGCGTAAAGTTTTAAGCGATGAATTTTAAATATTTTTTTAGAATTAAAATTGAATGATTGAAATGAATCGCGCGATTATATATTTATGTTATTATCTAAAACTTAGATCTACGTGATAGAAAAAGAGAGAGAGAGTGAAATACGAGTTTTTGTGTTACATATGTCTTTTAAGTCGTAAATTGCAAGTATACTTATATGGGATAAATAGAATAATAGTATTACTCAAATTTATAGGCAATAACATTGATGGAATGATCTCAACCGGTTATAATTTGATTAGAAGAAAATAATGCCATAAAGTTCTCATATGTCTTAGCTTACGGATTTCTTGTGTTATCTCTTAGAAGTTTTACGTGAAAACAATTATATAACTTAAATAACACTTGTAATGGGCCATAATACTGATTTTCCCATTGAAAAACCTGTGATAATCTCCTATGTCTACTTACAATTTGAATAAAAGCAAATGACTTCGTAAAGATCTCACGTGATTTACTTACCTATGAAAATAGATATATAACTAAAATATTATTATGCATGAATGAGGAGAGGGAAGAAACAAGGAGAACGATAATGATAGTGTGTCGCATCCTAATGAAAACATAGAGATGATCTCCTATACCCACTTACAATTTCAATAAAAGCAAATGACACTATCTCATGTGATTTACTTATCGTTCTTTCATATTTATTTTTTATCAGATACTATAAAAACAATCATATAACTAAAACAATATTATGCATGCATGAATAGCGGGAGGAAGAAAGAACTATAAAAACGATATTAAGAAAGTGTGTTGCATCTACATACAGAGCAAACGAGGTAAATGTCCATGTGATGCGCTATCTCACATGCATGTAAGACAACTAGCGCGTCGAGGTGTCGTCAGGAAAACCTTTATAGAAACTATCTTATTTGTTATAAAAAATCAATGTTTTATATCAAATAGAGTTTACTACTCTTGAGTCATATAAAACACTCCTCCCACAATTTTCAAATTACTAAAATTGAAAGAAAAACTAATTATACACGAAGTCTTTAGTTACTATATTTTTGTTTTTCCCCAAGTGGAAAATTAAATGCCAAGGGGGGACTTACAATTAAAAGTTCGTTGGGGTAGTTGCACCCCCCCCAGCTCTTCATGCATCCTATAAGTTGTTGAACAGATTGACATTTTCTTTACATTTAAAACTCTATTTCTTGTTCAATCTTCTATTCTCTACATCAAGTTTTCTCACTTGGGTCTCTCTTATTTCACCTAAAAGAATCAGTTTTTCTCACTTGGGTATCTCTTATTTCATCTAAAAATCAGTTTTTCTCACTTGGGTATCTCATTATTTCATATAAAAACAGTTTTCCTCTTGGGTGTCTATTATTTCATTTAAAAACAAGTTTTCTCACTAGAATTTATCTCTCATTTCATAAAAAGTAGTTCTTTTTCACTTGGGCATCTCTTATTTCATCAAGAAAATCCAAAGAAAACCTCTTAGCTTCTCTTCTCAAAGTTGATTGATTTAAGGGACAAGCTCAGTTTAACAATGGGGGATGAGAAAAACAAGAATTCAGTGAGCTCTGAGACCGGGCGAGTTTCGGTTGAGGCTAACAATGCTTCTAATTTTCTTCAATCAATTAGGCTCAAATATGCTTACCAAACTTGGGTACCATTATTTGATTAGTAATGCTGTATCTGTTTTTTTGGTTCCTGTTTTTTGGGGTTCTTGTAGTTCATGTTATGACTATTTCAGTTGAGACTTAGTCCAATTATGGGATAAGTTGAAATTCAATCTTGTCACATTGATTTTGTGCTCTGCTCTTGTGGTTTTCTTGGGGACACTTTATTTCATGACAAGGCCTAGGAAAGTGTACTTGGTTGATTTTTCATGTTACAAGCCTAAGCCTGATGTTATGTGTCCTAAGGAAATTTTCATGGAAAGATCAAAACAAGCCGGGATTTTCACTGAGGAGAATTTGGCCTTTCAGAAGAAGATACTAGAGAGGTCGGGGTTGGGACAGAAAACGTATTTCCCTGAGGCACTCTAGTTACCCATAGGAACCTAGTATGGCCGAGGCAAGGAAGGAAGCTGAGATGGTGATGTTTGGTGCCATCGACGAGCTGTTGGCAAGCCGGTGTCAAGGCTAAGGACATTGGGATACTTGTAGTGGTGCAGCTTGTTCAATCCAACACCGTCACTTTCTGCCATGATTGTCAACCATTACAAGCTGAGGGGAAATGTTATGAGCTACAATCTTGGTGGCATGGGCTGTAGTGCTGGACTCATTTCTATTGACCTTGCCAAACAACTATTGCAGGTTTGTTCCTTCTCGCCTTATAGTCTATTTGGCTAAGTTTTTAGAAAGCCAAAATACTTATTTTTAAAGCGATTAAAAGGTGTTTGGCCAAAAGTGCTTTTGAATAATAACAGAAACTGTTTTTAGCCAAATTTCCAGTGTATCCTGACTAAACAAATGTTCTTGTGATTAATGTTATTAAATGTCTTTTGTGATGAGTTTGCGTAAACCTTAAAAGACAGATAATATGAACACGAGAAAGTAAAATTTAGTGAAAATTGGTTTTAAGAATGTCAAGTGGATTGGACCACATTGATGTCCAATGTCTACTAACTGCCAATTCTTGATGATTGTCCCACTTCTCAAAAAGTGTTTTATTAACTTTCTCCCATGTTGATAGGTGAACTCACCTACCCATGGGAGAAGAATAACAAACATTAATTGTATGCAACGGAACTTTATCAATGTTAAAAACATTTTCCAATACTAACTGTTTGATTTTATCAATGTTGTTGTATGTCAGGTCAATCCTAATTCTTATGCACTTGTAGTGAGTATGGAAAACACAACACTCAATTGGTACTTTGGCAACAATAGATCAATGCTTGTCTCAAATTGCATATTCAGGATGGGAGGTGCTGCAATTCTGCTGTCAAACAGATCATCAGACCGACGTGGATTCCAGAAATACCAGCACAGTACACAGTACGTACACGCACAAGAGGCGCGGATGACAGGAGCTATGGTTGTGTGTTTCCGGAGAGGGCAGAAGGAGGTCGGTGTTGCTGTCGAAGGACCTAATGGCTGTTGCAGGAAGCACTAAAAACCAACATCACGACCCTGGACCATTAGTCCTTCCTATGTCTGAGCAGCTCCTTTTCTTCGTGACATTAGTCGCGAGGAAGGTCTTCAAGATGAAAATCAAGCCTTACATACCCGATTTCAAGCTGGCGTTCGAGCATTTCTGCATACACGCTGGTGGAAGGGCCGTGTTGGATGAGCTCAGAAATCTGAAACAGCCAAATCTTTCTCAGGCACCATCAAGAGGCCACTTTACAGGTTTGGCAACACATCAGCAGCTCTTTGTGGTATGAATTGGCTTATTTAAACTAAAGGGAGGATAAGAAAGGAGACAGGACATGGCAAATTGCATTTGGCTCTGGATTCAAATGTAACAGTGCAATGTGGCGCGCATTGAGGACGATTAATCCTGCTAAAGAGAAGAATCCATGGATGGATGAGGTTGTGATTCCCAGTTGGAAGTACCTAGAATTGTGACAATTGGTGATTCTTGAATATAATTTTTAACTTTTACCGGTAAAAGCTATCTACTATTATCTTCTTTGTTACCTTAAAGTTGAAGATGCAATGATTGATTATTCATAAAAGTGATTCTTCCCTTCTATTCTGGCAAAATGAAGGTTACAAACATGAAGAAAATTTGTTAAATAGTTGTATCATGGCAAAGTAAAACAAAGCATAACATTGCTGGATATACTCCATTGTCTCATTATATGCGACACATTTTTCTTTTAATTTGTTCGAAAAAAAAAATAGACACACTTCTATTTTGGAAATTATTTGACTTTAATATCTCCATTTTACTTTTAATGACCTGATTTGTTAGGATCGACTGATATAAAAAGTTCTATTAAAAGGAATACATATAAAGACAAGACAACTTTAAACACTGAAAGAAGAAAAAAATTCTAAATCTTTCGAATCTGTCTTCTTTTCTAACATAAAATATACGGAGAGAGAAATCAGCATAATAAAGTAGAAAAATTTACTAAAGAAGTGTGGGAGATATCCTTAAAATAGCGAGAGCGAGAATGAAAAGACACGTAAAACTTTCATCATCAAGCTGCGTTTAAGGACAGAATTATGATAATAGACTAAACTAGGATGAGGTTGTTACAACATTATATTTATATATCAGAAGCTGTCTGTATATGTGGTTTATGCCAACTCTAGAAATTGTATTAAATTCTAAGTAATAAATGTAAATAAATGGTAGAAAATGAACATGCAAATTATAGCCGAGTAAAGATGGAACCAGCTGTTTTTGTGTGCTGAAAAGGGAAGGGGAAGCTGGCAAGAAGGGGACCATAACAAGCTGGAAATAGCTGCAGCAAGTGAACAGGGGCAGATCCAGTGCTTCGATATTAAGTTCATCTGAATTCAATACAAAAAGTTGTATGGTATCGAGTTTATTTGAACCTAATATTTCAGACATTGAATAGAGATTTTTATGAGAAAATACACAAAGTTTAGAACAAATATTAGATCTTAACCCGTAATTGTAAAAGTACAATGAGTTCGATATTTTAAAGGTCAGCCCATCAAGCTAGAACTGGATCCCCTATAGATTTTTATAATATGATATCTAAACCCATAGTATTTGAAGCAAAATGAGTTTAATATACAAAAACCTTGAAAGTCGATTCTATCAAATTAAACTCCTGAATCCACTTCTGCCCGAGAATATTTATTTGAAGGGACAGGTAGTGTAGCCCAAGTTGTAAACTTGTTTTAGCCACACAATTTGCTGCAGATTCAGGAATAATTCAATATATCACATTCACTTTATATCAATCCCCCTATGCAAAATTCAAGATTCGGGATGTGTAGTATCCTTCCATCTTAAAAATACGCCCGATAAGGATCAAGCTTATAACAAACGTCTAACCGACGAATCACGTGTTACCTGATTATCCTTGAGCCAAAGACCTGAGGGCTAGCCCATAATTAGTGCACTTGCTCCAAGGAGAAAACACTACTACAAGAACTAAATTTTGCATTTAAAGGCTAGATTAGTGCTTAAAGGGTTCAAGAAGCAGGTTTAACTAATAAATATTCAAGGTGTGAACTCGGACACCATGGTTATTAAAAAAAGAAAAATCAAGGTGATCTAATATGTACAGCAGAGAAATCACACACAAGACAGCACTCTGGTTACATGCCCCAGATCCCACAAGTTGATGCGACTTTGTTGCTTGGCAATAAATGTTAGCTCATATAATATCCTACCAAATATGTCCGAGTACCTTGGATCACCAAAGAGCATCTCCGCAAAGGCAGTTTCATACACTAGGAGGAGGGGCTTGTTCTGTGGCTCCATACAGGGTTTTTCAAAATAGTTGCTGCTTTCCTGCAAACTTCTGGTACTGGATCTTGGCATCTTTGATCACTTTTAACAGTCGATCAATTGCCCTGAAGTTCAATTTGGTGATAAAGTCATTTAGATACAAAAATAAGAGGGATCTGTCACCTTTAACTAGGTCAAATCTGTCACTTACCGTAGTTCACTGGCCAGCTTCAAAGGACAGTCCATATTTATCTCTGAAAAGGTTATATAATGCACCTACAGCAGCTGCTTGAGGACATCAGTAGGTGTTGACTCGATATATATCGACCAAAGTTTATATATCTGCATAATACAAATTGTGTTTAGTAAGTTTTCTGAACATTCACCAAGGGTACAGACGAAAATATAGTACTCAGCTGTCAAAAGGAACAGCATCAACCTGTGAAGAAAAAGGAAGTAGGAAAGGTTCGTTGTCAGGATTTATTGCAGACGACCAATTAATTCAGCAGCGCTGAGTGCCAGCCTTCACAGCAGATCCCAGCATTCCCATGAGAGCCTGGACTGCACGTTTCTCCCCTGGATCGAAACAAAATATCCACTCAGTACAGAGCTGCTAATACAAAGCAAACAACTGACAAGTCAAATGCTTACGTCATTTTGATAAAGAAGGTTTGAGGAGCTAAAGATCGAAGATTCAGCAATAGAGCCAAATTCACTAGAGTCTCGAGGGCATTTGTGACAAGTTCCTCATCCTCTGTCAACATAAGAAGTCCAGAATCAGAAATAGGTGCAGAGAAACATGTTTAAATGGACATGAGTCAGAAAACATTTTGTCAAGAACATCACGGCATTCAGGCATAACCAAGTAACATATTCTTTTCCTATATTCCTCATAAAATAGGACCAAATAATTTGTTTGTTTTCCTATTCTTAAGGTTTATCTTAACTAAATATTTATTTTGGTGGAAAGGCATGCCATGCAACAGCATAATCAAGACTGAAATAAAAAAATATAGATACAGTGAGCCCAGTATTTTAAGACAAGGAAACAAATAAAGGGCCATGTGAGTAGACAAAGTAATTTATTGAACCTCCCACAAGGTCCAAGCCATTTCTTTAGACTATGCCAGGCAAGAACATGAATCTTAAATCGGCCCTTTTCACTGGAAAGTATAAAATGAAGACACATAAATCATAAACTTCAATAAGGTGACAACAGTAAAAGCGTGACTAAGCAATAGGGGTTTGACTATGAAAAGTATGGAATGTGCTAAATATTTAGGGATGTTCCAAGGAATAAACAAGAGAGAATTTCCTCTACAATGATAAAACTTTCTCAGCAGGATTTATTGGTCTAACAAGTCAATTACAGACATCATTAATGATCAACATTCTACTCAGTTTATAACCAGGAAGATAGATTAGTAAATATCTTAGATGAGGAGAACATAATACAAAATGCCACACGATAGATGGCAAATTTTCAGACCAAACACACACAAAAAAAAATTACATTAAATTTAAACCTCTTTCCACACAGCAACCCATAATCTTCAAGGCATTGAAATATGGTTTCCAAGCAATGCCTATGCTGTGCCATGATGACTTCATTATCAGGCATGTTAGAGAAGTTGCGGATAATGTTTGAAGCAGCAACAGCACACAGCTGCTTCTCAGCCCGCCCCTCCTCATCCAAATTAAATAAGCCATCTTCTTCAAAACTCCAGGCTCCAGGGCGAAGCTTGTTAGCACACTTCAGAACAGATGCCTCTTTGTTGGAAGATCCAGTACTGTGGTCAAAGGATAAATGGATCAAGTAACACAAGGCAATTAAATATAGGGTAGGAACTCTGCATTGCCTCATGCATTGGAAGTGAGATTTGCAACAAAGCATCAGAAGAAGACGGGAGGTGAGGGCATGCTGAATTACCTAGGATGGGGCAAGGAGCTTATCGAGTTCAAGGCCTCGTATTCATTTCCAAATCCAGTAACAGCTGGTGCACCCAATAGTCGAACACGTGGTGTCTTCACAAGCACCCTTAGTAGGCTATATCGCGCCAGTCATCTATCTATCGAACAGATCATTGCCATCAGTATGATAGTAAATAGGGAAAAACTAATCAAGAGTTAACCATGAACCATGCACGGAAGACAGTGAAAACATACAACTTGAAGTAGAGCATCAAGCAACCCCTGGAATTTTGCAAGAGGGGTTGCATCTTTGCGGACTTCATCTTTCTCTTTAAATGATAGCAAAGTGAGAGTGTTTAATGCCCACGTCAGCTCACTCTTCAATCCACTTTGAAGTGCCAGAACAATCCTTTTATTATTCTGTTCTGTAAGAAGAACAGGAGTGGTAACCAAGTGATAATCATAAGCATATGTGGCTGGAGACGCAACATTTAATCCATATTGTCATCTTCTACAAGTAACTTGTATTATTTCCTCAAATTCAACAGGTCAATCAATTTTCAATGCTTTTTAATTTACATAAGTATGTTTCATCATACAATAGTACACTTATCGTCGAAAATATTTTAATTTACTTACCTTCTACAAATGCTTGTACTATTTCCTCAAATTCAGCAGGTCAGTCAATTATTCAGAAACACCTCAATTTACATAAATGGTGTTTCATCTTTCACCAATAGTAGTACCTTATGTGGATCAAAAAAATACTTTAATTTTGCTTAGATTGGGTTGACCAAATTGTTGGAATATTACAGTTGAATTGCTGGAAAGTTAAGTTCTTGTCCCAAATGGATGTCCCAGAGGAGTAACAACCTGAACAAAAACAGGTTAGAGGCACATCTGACAGGTCCAAACCTTGTTATTAAAGACAAAAAGGCATACAAAACAAGATATTATAGCTTTAAGTGCAAACTGCAATTAAAACATATATATACAAACCACCTCAACTTAGTCCATCAGATATCTGCTACTTCCTGCGCAGATACCAAATAACTCAGGCCCCCTCACCTGAGGCTTTGGCATATGGATAGTTTATGTAGCCCTTTTTTTTTTTTGGCCTTGCTGGTTTCACACCTTGATCACCATGGGCCATTCCAGTTTTATTGACATATATGTCACACCCTTTAGTGTTGTAATGATGAACAAAAATACAGATTCTTACAGTTTTTGGCTCAAAAATTATTTTTATATTCATGGTATTTTTTTGGTAATGCAAAAAAAAAATACTATGAATAAGAGAAAATATACAAAGAATTGTAAACATCTATAATCCTACACATTAAAAAGCACGAAGCTCTAGCGAAATGTCGTTCGCCTTTTTACCTTTAAAAATAAAATTTCACATTAGATAAAATAGTCATTTTATTATTTCCGTAATCTTTAGAACTTATTAATTAAGATCTTCTTTTCATCTTCTCCTTATGTAGTAATATAAGTTAGTATTTGTGTAGTATCTTATTCTTGATTTTTTACTTCTAGTTGTTGCTTCGTGCTTTGTTTAGCTTGGTATTTTGTTGTCATTCTTTCCATGCAACTTTTTGAGCCGAGGTCTACCGGAAACACTTTCTACCCCCACAAAGGTAGGTTAGTACGGTACAGCATAACCTTCCCAAACCCACTTGTGGGATTACAGAGTATGTTGTTGTTGTTGTAAAATTAATTAGGAGTTTGCTTTATATAAATTCTTTCATTCCCATTTTGAGAAGAAGAAGTGTTACCGGCGAAAATGACACAACTAGAATATTGATCCATTTGACACCGAGGCTTAGTCTCACATCAAATGCGTGGTGATTGTAGAATACAAACGTCCATTTTTGGAGATTAGTCCATTGAATACAAACATGAAACATGTATACCGAATTGTTAATGTAAGGATTCTTGTGCAACTATTACATAAAGCTCGAATAGAACATAATAATTACATATTGGATCTATGTTTATATTCTCTATATCTATCTATCTAGAGACGAGGCCCTTCACGAAATGTCGTTCCCTTTTTTACCTTTTAAAAATTGATCTCAACTAGTCAAAATAGTCATTTAATTATTTTTCTAATACTTAAAATTTTGAAATAGACTTAAATTTTGGTTATTGAACCTTAGATAGGAGGTTATGGAGACATGAATTAGAGTCGAAGGCTAGTAGTTTAGCGTTGTCTCACTTACTTTCTAGTAGTAATACTCGTGTAGTTTCTTATTCTTCGATTTACTGTACCATCGGTTGTTTCTTGTACTTCAATTATTGTATTGTTTTGTTGTCGTTTACTATTACTTTTCTGCTTTTCGAATGTTTTGTCGTGCTATCTTTAGTATTTTGTCGTGACTTCTTCACTTCAGTTATTTCTCTTCCCAAACTGCTTTGACATGCTTTTACTTGGCCAGGGGTCTATTAGAAATAGCCTCTTTACCTTCCGGAGCTCTCTACCTTCCAAGGCGGGGAAGGTAGAGGTAGGTCGGACACTTTACCTCCCGGCCCCACTTGTGGGATTGCGTTGGATATGTTGTTGTTGAAAACTTTTTCTTATTTGAACTTCATTAGGAAATAAAATTTTAGGACTTTCAAATCAATTGAGATTTTACCTTACATAAATCTTAATGAAATTAAAGTTATTAATAGATCGTGCAATACCTTCATAATATTTAGAAAGGAACATAAAACATGATTTTGATAAAATAACCACATATATAGGAAGTTTATGACTATTCATGCAAATGTAGAATCGAACGATTGGAATCTTAATAGAGACTTAAGTAGCTTCGTACTACTAGGTCTAAATTTTTCATTCTATCTTATTTCAGGAGATATCCACTTCCTTTCTAGCAACTATTTCCCAATATCACGCCTCTTTCTAATGAGAGTCTCCAAAGTCAGGACATCGTGTAGGAATTTTACTAAATTAAGAGCAACAAACCCTCCCTCACTCCTTCCCTGGTAGTTGAGATAACGAACTTTGACAGGAGCGAAAAAGGCCATAATCTAATATAAAAAGTGTTTCTTTATTCTCGGCACTTACAAGCGGTTCCAGATATAATGTATGTACTATGTCCACTAGTGAAGGATGCACAATTTAGTTGAGCCTTATGGACAGAAGAAGACACACACGTGTGGATTTTGTTCCCATTAGTTGGGAGTCAATTGTTTATTTATAAAGCCTATACTAAGAAGCGGTTTAACATATATAAGGCCGACAACCAAATATAGTCGGAGAGTAGCTAGGAGGTGAGCATCTACCTCCACATTACATGTGAAAGTCAAGGGGGTTGAGCATTGCACAGTAACACCTTCATTCACTTGAAAATGGTTATCACAATCCCTTATTAACATTGCCATTGAAAATTCAAGTGACAAGGATGGATGAGTGCATTAACCCCATTCTTCTAAAGGTTATTGCAAATGCTGCGACTATGGAGAATTTATGAGTGTGAACCCCATTCTTCTTAAAAAGTTTATTACAAATGCATGACTGGAAATTTTCTAAGTGACTAATCTGAAGGAACACAGAACCACCTCAAACCCAACAAAGGAAAGGGAGAGGAGAGGCAATAAAATGACACAGAAAACAAGAGAAGTGGAGAGAATAGCTAGAAAGGGGGATCAAGGTATCAAGCAAGTAGATGATAGTGGGAAAAAAATCAAAAACACAAAATTAGGTGACACTTAAGAAGCATCGGTAAAAACAACAATCAAAGAACAAAAAGAGTAGCAAAAAGGCACCCCTCAACAAATCGTGAGACATGAGAGTATCTAAGACACCTTATCTAATCCCATGAGCTTTTCCCAAGATACAGTTTCGGGAATTATTTGAGCAATCATTTATGAACCTTGCTAACTTGAGCAACGAAGTGTGCTTTGGACTTGTTTTCTCAGGTGAGCTCTGCATACAAGAATCCTATAAACGTTCATTTCTTCACACAAACCTAGAGGCTCCCGAAGGATCGATTAGCAACTGCAATACATCCAGAGCTCAAAGACTGCGAAAAGACCTTCTCAAAATAGATCTCAGGTCTAGTTAGGAATGCCTTTCCTTTCTGAAACCCATCCCTCTTTGTTAGTGTTTCAAGGCCATTCTCAGCATCAGCATTTTTGTATTTCAGTTCTATACTATATTCTCCAATTTGATTCTTGATTCCAAAATGTGCGTGACTCAAAAAGGTGAACTTTCATTTTGACAAAACAGCTTATGTATTTAGGTTCCATTAATTGGCCATAATCAGTATCTAGCTCCCTGTAGCAGACATGATTCAAACAAAGTCTCTGATTCCTACTAAAAGACCAAATGTTAATAAAGAAGGCAGCAACAGCAGTTGTGACACCAGGAACACAACTCGCAGTACAAAAGGCAGCAAGGTGCACGGAGCATCAAAGTGTTCGGGGAAGGCCACTCCAAGCGCAAAAATAATTAATAATTCAGTTCAAATTACACTTGTGATGCAACTCGCAGTACAAAAAATCCAAAAAAAATTACTCGGAAGACCACATAAATATCATTTATACATACAGATAGACTATCCACATAGCACTGAGAACCTTCACTAGCTGTAATTTAAGGACAACATTTCCAAAATTCAGTATGATACACATACGATAAGGCACTCACTGACCAGCAAAGGCCCAGTGAACATGAAGAGAAGGGCCAAGGAGCGTTGGCGGAGCTACCAAGTCGGCAGCGCTAGATGCTGCTGCTGCGGCCGCCCGGCAACTGCTGCTGCGGCGTTGCTGCTTCCGCTTCAAACGGACGTCCTCTCTTTGCCGCCGGAGTGGCTGGGCCACCGGTTGCTCCGCCACCGCTTTGACGCTTCTGCATCTTTTCCCTTGTTTCTCCTTTCTGCTATGCACGAAAAACCAGAGTGAAGAATTCGAGGGGTGTGAGAGAATAAATGCTGAAATGATGGGTCGGGTTTTCATATAAGTCCAAAATTGAGCGGTTAGCCCATTATCGTCCTTTAATACATGGATGATGGATGTAACACGGGGAAAAAGTTCACAAATAGCCACTTTTTAATAGGTCATTTGCCACAAATAGCAAAGTAACTAGTAAGTACACGGTTGAGATGTAATATTATGGACTCCATTATTTATATCTAAGTAGACACTTTTTGGCTTGTTTCAAAAATTTTATATACTGTATTAAAGCAAATATATATATAAAATATTAAAAAAAACAAAAAACCAATTTCCTATTTTATTTTAATATAAAATTATAATTTTTAATATTTAATATTTAAAATTTATAAAATTTTACTTCTTAAATAATTTCTTATTTGAATAAATTGTTTTTAATGTGTATTTTATAAATAGCGTCTATTATAAATCGTATTTAGTGTACAATTTATAAATCGTGGCGAGAAATGTTATTTATAAATAGTGTTTGTAGAGGTGATTTATGTCGTGTTGAGGAATGCTGACATAAATCATTTGGAGGAATGCTATTTTAATTTATAAATCTAATTTAATTAACGCAATTTATAAATCATTGATAGGTGAATATGATTTGTAAATTATGTTGCGAATAAAGCCTTCTTTCCAACACTTTTTATGCTGTTAGGCGAAAGAGACCTTTCTTTGATTTTATCGAGATCAACCCGGTGTCCACAGTGTACGAGGCCCTTTCCTAAAAGTGAGATTTCTTGCTTTCATAGAAAAAATCATTTTGGAGATGAAATTCGATTACATTATTGTAGGACAAATTGGATTTGAATGAGCAAGCCGGAATCGTGTTTGAGGAATACAATTTACAAATAGTGTTTTACAATAAATCGTGTTTGAGGAATGCGTTTATAAATCGTGTTTGATAAATGCAATTTATAATTCGTGTTTTCTGATGTGTTATGTAATCGTGTTTGAAAATACAATTTATCGGTCGTAATTTGAATGCGGTTTTTATATGTTTAATTCAAACCATAATTTATAAACTGTGTTTGCTCGTGATATATATTAAAAGTCTCATCATTTAAGACTTTAAAATCAATTATATATATATAATAGAATTTTTTATAATAATATTTCTTTAATAACTAACTAATTATTCATCTCGATTTTAACTCATGGAGTACGAGAGACATAAGTTAAAGAGTGAAACTCCATTTTCTTCTCTTTTCTTCTTCTTCTTAAGGTTGTATCGAAGAAAGAAAGAAAACGGAGAACACAACATACTTTAAATTGTTTCAATTAAATTGAGTGTTCTTGTTATTCACTTTTTCTTTGGTTAAATCTATATTATTTCTTCCATTTAAATTTATGTGAAGATGTACAGTTAGACAGCACATAGATTAAGAGGAAAAGATTTTTTTTTTTTTTTAGCTGAAATTATCTTATAAAGGGTAAAATAAAAAGTTTAAAATTAAATTATTATTAATATTTAAAGTACGAAACAACGCAGCAAAATATCATTCTTTTACCCTTTTAAATAGAGTTCACAATTGACATAAATAGTAATTTAATTATTTTTCTAATATTTTAAAATTTAAAATTAATTAAATTTAAAATTTGTTATTTTTTGACTCTTATAGCTGATTAATTTTAGTTTTTTTTAATATTTAGAAACTGAAAACTGATTTTGATTATCTTTTAATAAACAATTACATGATGCATAAAACATTTTGCATTAGCGATACGAAAAAGTATCTCACCCCAGTATGATATAGACAACTTCTTGGCCAATTGCAAGTATTAGTGTTTGTTTTCACTAATTTTGATGAAGTTTTCTTAGTTTGGTGGCATAACAATTATAAATAAGCGATTGCATTTATGATATAATTTTAATTTATTAGTATCAAAACAAGCAAATAATAAATTACAATACGATTTCGCAAGTGCTAATTGTTTAAGCGAATAAGCTCATGTATATGTTTTAATATGGCTATACAACTATATTCAATGCTCTTCATAATAGTAATATTTATAACAATGTTAACTCATTAATATGAACGACTTTTTTTATTTTTCAATCAGCGTTGATTCTATAATACTTTTATTCAATGAACCAAGTATTAAAACATTAAGAAAGAACAACTAGATTGGATCAAACTCTTAAATATGATCATGTTTATCAATTTAAAATTTAAAATTTTAAAAAAACAAAAAAAACATGTAATTTAATTAAAATTAAATATTTAAATATTATTTATAAAATATTTTTAAAAGTAAATTAACTAATTAATTGTTCATTTATGTTTTGTCTTTTTAGTTTCAAATTTACGATATTTATGTATTTTATTATAATAAAATACATATACTAGTGTTCTAGGCTCAATTGAATTCACAAAAGTCCCTTCTTTTTTATTTTTATTTTTGGGTACTACAAAAAAGTCTCCTTCTACTCTAAATTAGGAGTCATTTGGTTGATATATATAAAAATAAATAAGATTCAAATTATAATTTTTATTTTAATTCTAATATTATAATCTAGATATTTCGATTTCAATCCTAAAATCTATTGAGTATGAGAATAATGTGAATAAATAATATATTACATATAAATTACAAAATCATTAATAAATTTTCAATTAAAAAATTAAAAATATTTCATTAAATAGAAGTATTACGCTTGAATGGCGGCTCAAGATTAACCTCTCACAAAAAAATGAGAAAATACAAAATATAAAAAAAAGTCACACTTCATAAAATAATTGTCTAGTCTCATCTCCTTCTTCCTTTTTATCCATATGAATCTTACACAATAAAATTCCCATTATTCATTCGTCAAAAAGGCATTCTCAGATCAAAAATCCAATTATTCATCACCGTCCGAATTCCGTTTCATCAAAATCTCGAAGTCTACTCAATCAACTTTATGTTTTTAATTATAATTTTATAATTTTTGTGGGATCGGAATCATGAAGTTATGGGTGGTTCATATCAAGAGATTCTGGTTAACTGATGTTCCCGGCGAAAGGTACAAGATCATTGTTGTTGGATTGGATAATGCCGGAAAAACAGGCGACGCTTTACAAGTTACATCTCGGAGAGGTGGTTTACCAACCCTACAGTTGGTAGTAATGTTGAGAGCTTGTTTACAAGACATACGATTTGAGGTGAGCAAATAACTGTATCGAATCTCCTACTGCTTTTTTCTGAGTTATAAGTCATTTGCATCAATTTTATGCGTGAAATCGTAGTATAAGTTGTTCTGTTCATAAGAAGGAAATTTTTGTTAAGGGTAGTTCCAGGTCAGCTTGCTCCAAATTAGCCATAGCAGAACCTGTTTTTAAGCTCATAATAGCCTATAGATAAGCAACCATCGAGATTGAGGAATCTAGGTGAAGAAGCGCTTAGTTTTCACATGCTGGAATTAGAATCCATTGTCTCCCATGACTAATTTCCAACTAGATCGATTTGCTCGAGACCAGAAATGAATTGGTTTAATCCATATATATGAATGGTAATTTCAATTTATGATTTATTTATTATTATCATTTAGTTTTACTTAATTTGGAATACGTGTTCAGAAGTGAATTGATAGACATTTTGCTAACATTGCTATGGAGAAGAGTTCTGGCTGCAAAAGGAGAAACAGTTTGTTGACGTTAATTAGCACTCTTTGTGTAATGAAGAGATTTATCCGTTTTCTCCCGGAGTGGTGGTTAATGAAATGTTATTACTGTTAGACAAATTCTCCAAAGTTTGGGAGTATGAGAACATGATCTCTACATTGAAAATAACCATGATACAACCCACATATTTCCTTTATACTTTATAGAATAGGCTTGCAGCAGCTCATGTACAAGTCTGTCTACGATTTTTTTGAAGATTGTGGGTTTGCAAGGGAAGCTATCAACTGTTTATTGATTGTATATGATGGTTTTCCATGGGCTTGTGCACTTGGTGCGGAAAGTTGTATGAGAAAATGTAAGTCGAGAGGCACCTATTCTTCCTTTTGTTTTCCCCTACTGAACAATATCACTTTAATCTGATTAAGTGATCAAGGTCGAGATGCTCGGTAATATCGGAATTCACCAACTTAAAATTTAGTAGTTGGGGATTAGAAAATTTGAGGCGGATTTTGGTTGAAATTGTGAGGAACAGTATTACATGTTAAAGTCTAACTTATGTCTAAAATGATGGAGAAGTAGTGGGTCAAATTTTTAGAATCTAGGTGGAGGGGGGAGAAGAAGGGTGAGGAAGGCAATAGATTGTCCAGTTCAAACTCAAAAGCTTTAATCTTAACAGAAGAGAATCATTTTGACAGGACTAGATCACGTAATCTACAAATACTTGCTGATGTTGAAATGGATCACACTTCTTATAATTTATTGATGTGATGGGAAGAAAGCCACATACAGTATGAATATGAAAATAGAAATTTTAGTCTTTTAATTTTCAGTTAAAAAAAATAAAAAATATATAGCATTCCACAAGAAATACATGATTGCAATGAGCGTCCAATCATCTATGCTAGTGGAATATATAAAAGTGCTCCAAAAGGGTAGAAAAATAGAAAAGTTACGCCTATATGTACTTAAGTAGAAGTGTTTGATATGTCTAGTAATTTTCTGTTTTTCATAGAAAATTGATTTTTCTAGTGTTTGGTTTGTGAATGGAGAATAACTTTTGGCAAAAATTATGTACTAAAGATTAATAATGGCATTAGCAAATCATGGTGTTTCTGATGGAACTTTTTATTACTGAGAATCAATTATAATATTTATGTGGCAGTTGGAGCAAGCAATATGAACTTAAGAATTAAAGATAGCACAAAGAAAAATGACTTACGGCCTAAGTGAGAGAAGTTATTTCCCCCCTCACTTAATTCGAAATGGCTTCTCATAAAAGTGACTCTTGTCTTCCCAAGAGCACCCTAAATACTTCTCTATTTCTCTTTGTGCATAGTGTACCACTTGGAGTGCCAAATTAGTAATACTCATGCTCTCCTTGAGTCTTACCTCCTCCTTAATTTCCAGTCTAGCGGCATCTGTGTGAGATTTGTGGCATCACCATTCAGTTCCAAACACGTTCCACACAATATACTATAACCTGTATGTAATCGTGTAATGAAGCAACTGTTAACATCCCAATAGGACTGGGCTAATTGGATGTCGATCTGCAGAGTAGAATATTGGGTGCCATCCGTTGACTTCAGTTCTTTCGGCCCTCGGGCGATTTTAAACAACTGTCTATGAAACTTCTTGGATTAGGTAATTCATAATTGAATCTTCTGTGATGGGTTGGTGGTCCTTCTAGTCCCATGTCTTGCTATTCAATTATTTTGCTGTCTGATGCAGCACATGAAGTAAACAGATGAAGTAGGTTCCAACTTTATTTTCATGATGACAACTTGTTGTTTAATCATCTTAAGTGCTGTTCTCTCCCAGAACAATTGACACCTTGACAGTGTGGTTTTACAGGATAAGATTCTTTTTTTTCGATAACCGAGAAATCCCGAGGGCCAAGTGGCGCATTCGGCCGAAGCGCCGTGGATAATGGGCTCACCCCTCTACCCTTCTTCACTTTTAACCTTCTCCACTTACATACCAGTCTTTTGTTTGTGCCAGTTCAAACCTGTGATGTCCGGCAACCGGGTGCTTAACTGATGGGAGTCACAGCGATGCTATTATAACTCTCATTCTTTTCCATCTCTGTGCACAGTGCTTTATTTCTTTTTCCCAACCCTCTGTGGAAGTTCATTCAGTAGTATTTGCTGTTGCTCTTGTATCTTTTAATCAAAGGGTTAATTTGTTGATCCATTATCTCTAAATGGGAGACAATCATCTGTTTAAACAGTTAAAGGATCTTATTGTCATAAGGCCACCTAATAAAAAGGATAGTTCACTTTATAGGCAGGTACTTTACTGGAATTTCTAACTTTCTCTGAATGAAATAATTCTGATGACTTTTAAATTTGTGAAAAATATAACTGTCCCATGATCAAAGATATTTTCCTTGAAAAATGACCTACTATTTTATGACCAAATTACTTCTTTTTCCCTAATTGAATATCTTATTTTGACTTGATGATTATAACTTATAAGTAAAGGAGGAGTTGTGAAAGATGTCTTAGTTACATGTGTATGTCAAAACACTATCGGCTATTAACATGAGCGCCTATGGCAACTTTTGAAGGTTGGTGCCATTGGATTTCAACAAAATTGTTTGTTGCTCAGAACTAATGCTAGAGCCTAGAAAATACTTCTGCTGAACCTCTTAACAACCAGAATAACAGAGGATATTTTACTTGAAAGTCTGATTGATTTTTATTATGCATGACATGCTTTTGCTTCTAGCTGACACTAGAGGTGGCTTATATCTAGTGCACATGGGTTTATGGGTGGGTGTTACATTGAGTAGTTTACAGTCGTGGTCTAGTCTGATCGGAATTGTGCGGTATACTCAACCAGACAATAGGAGCATTTTCTCTTGCATTGGACTTGGTTAGGAACTCATATGATCGATAGTGTATTGGCCTTCAGTAACCACCAATGAGAAACAATTATCCTTGAACATGATTTTCTTAAGCAAACACTTTCTTCCTCTTGGAGCCAGTTAATTATTTTACTAACAGCTTGAAGCATCTATTGGTTGTGGCATGTTTTCTCCCACTTTCTCCTTAATAGTTTCTCCAGTGACAAATGTATTGACAAAAGACTGCAGTTCAATTTACATGTTGGCCTTTTATATCTGGAAAACTAAATGAGGACAGTTCTGTTCATCTTACTCCTTTCTTTCTATTTTATGCTGTTTTATCAGGTCTGGGATCTTGGTGGGCAAGAAAGACTGAGAACATCGTGGGCAACTTACTATCGTGGAACTCATGCTGTCATAAATGAGTTATCGATAGCAGTGACAGAGCCCGGATTTCCACTATGAAACCTGAGCTGTTCAGGTTGCTCCCACACGAGGATCTGGCAAATGCAGTTGTACTAGTCTTTGCAAACAAACAGGATCTTAAAGATGCCATGACCCCTGCAGAGATAACCGATGCGCTTTCCCTTCCCATAGCATCAAGAACCCTGATTGGCATATTCAAGCCTGCAGTGCCCTGACTGGTGACGGGTTATCGCGGTTTAGGATGGATTGCACAAGAAAGTTCCTGGCAAAACACCAACCTAGGCATCGTTAGACAAAGGAATATGTTCTTTTTATGTATTCACGGGACTAATATGAAACTCCAAGCCCTTGCTGTAAGTTTTTATGTGTATTTCATACTATCATATGCATTTTCCTTGAAGAGCTACTGGTTTTGGTACATCTGACCCTTTTCTAATAGCTGTGACAATAGATTTTACTTCAAGGATAAGGGATACAAGATTTAGATATTCTGTGTAACCAAAATTTATATAATAGAGTTGGCAAAATGTAATGTAATCCCACAGAGTGAGATCTGAATACCCCCAAGTTATGGGAATAGAAAAATTATTTTTGATTGACCTTCGACAACCCTCTCTTTTTATCCTGATTTGGGACCAACAATATTGCAAAAATTTAGTAACAGAGCCAACAGATAGCTGCTGTCCTTGAGTTTCAAATTCCACGATACCCGTTAGCATCAAATGCAATCTTTTGAAAGTCAAGCACATACGGTTTGAAAATACGGATGTGAATTCCAATATATATATGATATACGTGAATACATAATCTCTTAAGTAAAAATTAGATATTATATATATATATATATATATTTTTAAAAATTATTATAATATTATAAAATACATATACAGTTACCCCACATAAATTCTGAAACAATTACAATCATATATATTGTATTTGCGCGATCGCAATTAAATTAAATTTTTTTGAATGATAACGTGTCCGATAAAGCGATGGATCCAACGAGATTACTGCTACGTGGCTTTCAACTGTTTCCTCCATGCACACGTGTCATCTTCTCATGATAATAAATAAATATTACTCCCATCTGATCATTTCCCAGTTTTACATTCACTTTCCAAAAGAATAACAGTAACAAGAAAAATGTCTAATAGTGCTGTATTGGCCATTTCACAAAGTCTCTTCAAGAAGACAATTCCAGTGTATCACTCAACTTTTACAGCTCCATTAATGGCTAAAACTGTAAGAATAAACAGCCCAAATTTCGTTTCGGTTTCAGCCCATGAGTTACAATTACTACAATTATCTACTATCTGATTTTGAACCTATAGAGATACCACCGGAAAAGCCTGTTGAGGTGCCCCCACCGTTGTCACCTCCAAGCCCAGGCCCAGATTTTCCAGGACCACCAAATCATGATCCACCATCAGGCCCAGACATTCTGGGCGCACCAATTGTTCACTCCGGCGGCCCTGATGTTGTACCTCAGCAGAGCCGAGAAATTGTTCCCACCCGGTTGGCCTGATGTTACACCTCCGACACACCGCCGGAGATTGTTCCGCCTGGTGGTCCGGATGTTGTGCCTCCACAGCATCCGGAAACCGAGCTAACAACAGTTCCGCAGCCTGACATCCATCGCCAATCATCTTCTAATTCGTGTTGGGAGGTAGGATTTTGAATTTACGCGTTAACTACAGTACCTTATCAACCTATTATAAGGTCCTTAATTTGATCTATGTCTAGCATAAGTGATAGGTTCACATCATTTTCTTTCTATTCATTTTGTAAATTAACCATTTTTATTCAATTTCGTATAATTTAAAAATATTCAACAAATTCATAAAGCATGAATTTATACACAAAAAAAATATAAAATTAAAAATATCACATAAAAAATGTAATGGAAGAGCAATAAAAATATGACAAAGAATAAAATTTAGATCTTAAAATTATTCCAATCTTAAATCGAAACATTGAACATGATTAACCGTACCACTCTGAAGCAAGAATTTTAACCTTCATAATTTTAAGTTTCTTTTTAAAAAAAAAAAATAAGATTAAAACTCCAAAATATATAAACTATTAAAAGTTAAAAATTTAATTATAATTATATTAGTTTTTTTTTGTTTTTAAACATTTTAAATATTTTTTTAAAGTGTGATTTAGTTTTTTTAAATTTAATAAATTTAGTAATGACAGAAGTGAGTTGCATGGCTTCCAAATTGTCTCTACTCAAGATACAAGGTGTCTCTCTTATTAAACCTCATCTCAAGTACAATTCTTTATATAAAGTTAAAATTGGCAAGAATAAATAAAAAAATGTTGAGGTTACTTTCATCAAATTATTGGAGTAAATACTGCACAAAATCTTCAATATCACTTGTTCAAACTTTGAATATTTCAACACAACATGATGCGCAAGGAACTCTTCCATCAAATATCTCCACAACCACCGATGTTTTCCACCGCCGGCAGCGGAGTCCCGATTCACCTTTTATCCCGGACTTTGATACTATTCCAGCGATAAGACATGAAGGTAGATATCTTTTGATTCAGAATTTAAATTTTATGCGGGTCGGTTGGGGTTTTGTCAAAGTTTATTTGATCTCTTTATTATTTCCAAAAACAAAATAAATATATATATTTTAATTTTAATTTAAAAAAACAAAAAAAACCTTTTTAAAAAAATAAAATATTTTATTTTTTTTATTTTTTTTATTTTTTTTGTTTTTTGAATTTTTGAATATTTTAAATTTTAAGTTGAAATTGAAATTAAAAAAGTTGGGGAAAGAGTAGGATTTTTTGGAATAAACTACAGGAAAGTAAAGATAAATAATTTGAAATGAAGAGATTATTATTTATGAATTATGTGGTGTATTTCGAGATATATTATTCGAAAACAATCCCTCTTTTTAAAAAATAAAAATAAGGTTACATTAAATATTTAATTTATTTTTTATTAACTATTTTAAAATGTGTCTTTCAATCTTATTATCCAGACTAGCAATAGTAGTTTTATAGTAAGTAATTTTTTCATATAATTTTATGAAAAAGGTTAGTCAAATAT
The DNA here is from genome assembly GCA_018107945.1 of Datura stramonium. Taxonomy (NCBI): domain Eukaryota; kingdom Viridiplantae; phylum Streptophyta; class Magnoliopsida; order Solanales; family Solanaceae; genus Datura; species Datura stramonium. Next base: position 63,654 of record JACEIK010005256.1, read on the forward strand.
GACTTTCGTGAAGCTAATAAATATGACACGAAAGGAGTAACTTTTTCTAAATTTATTTGATAATGTCAACACTCTACAATTCAACTACAGGTAAGAATCCGTCATCACCATCACCATCGCCAACTGCCGCGAACTGACCGTCCTGAATTTTCTGATCCGCCGAACACTTCTCCACCTGGCCGTGAAGCACCGCAGCGCCTACATCACCGCCTGGACAGCCGGAAGCGTTCCGCCAGGCGCGCCTGGTAAACCTCCGCCGGATCCTAAAGAGCAAATTAGAACATCTAATGTCAGATCTGAGTAGTGAAATATTTACTTCTTTTGATGAAGTAGTAAAGGAAGGTAAAGGGTTATAGTAGTTGTATTTAGGGATAAATAGAAATTCAGTTATGTGCATGTAATTTCTGTTTTTAGTTATTTATTTATTTAATGCCATAAGTTTATGAAAATAATGTTTCATAAATGACATTGTTTTCTCCTTCTCAGTAGTAGGTCTTGTAATAGCTCTTATAGTTTCTTGTCCTGTTTGAGCCAGTTCTTTACATTTGATATTATATGTTGTCTCATATTATTGTTAATGTCTTTTATTATGTTTTTGGGTTTATTTTCTTAAAATCAAGAGTCTACGGAATTAGTCTCTCTCTATCTCTATGGGTAGGGATAGATCTCGCCATTTGTTGTTGATTAAGATAATAAAAAGCAATTTATTTTAAAATGAATTTTCCTCAAAAAAAAAAAAAACATTTTCTTTTAGTACGAAATACACCTCATGAGTGAAAAGAAAATCAAAACAGCGTCGTATCTAGCTCTGTGGCTCTTGTTTCGTTGGGAGTTGTAATCGTAATCTCAACATGTGGTCGCCCAAAAAGTAATGCCTCACTTCTACTACAACACTGAACTTTTTGTGCTGCTTCTCCTTCCAAAATTCCATCAAAATTTCAGAGAATTTATCGAAATTTATGATTTCAAAGATATAACACCTGGGATAGCTTCTTTTAGCTTGAAGTATTGTAAAAATTACAGCTTCAAAGCTATAGAACACTTTCATGGCGTCTTCAATACTGAGCAGGGCTGACAATTTCCAAGCTTCTTAGTGGGATTTCTCCATCTGGGTCGTCTTTTCTTGGGTCAGAATTGAATCTTAAGTGTTTTCCCCAAAAGGGTTTTGTGAGTTATTCGAGGAATTCGAATTCCAGGCAACAGAACCTAAGACCCACCAGATGCAGTTTGTCTGCTTCAAGGCCAGTTTCTCAACCAAGATTCATACAGCACAAAAAGGAAGCATTTTGGTTCTGAGTTCTTGTCCATTGTGTATGACCATGTGATAAATCCTGGGCATTGGACTGAAGATATGAGAGATGAAGCACTTGAGCCTGCTGAGCTACACACTAGGGTACAAGTGGTGGATGTGGGTGGTGGCACTGGGTTTACTACTCTTGGGATTGTTAAGCATGTTGATGCTAAGAATGTAACAATTATTGATCAGTCACCTCATCAGCACTGGGCTGGAGCAGGAACCATTGAAGAGTGCAAGATACTTGAAGGGAGATGCTGAAGATCTCCCATTTCCTACAGATACTTTTGATAGATATGTTTCAGCTGGAAGGTAATTTCTCTACTTTGTTTTTGGATAAAGTTTAAATCTTGGATCCACCTCGCGCCTTTACAATCTGCACTGTTTTTGCTATTCTTTTTGATCTTTTCTGTGATGCTGCTTTATAGAGAGTACGAAGCTATTACTGTAAACTCTTGCTTAGAGAATTTGGGGAACTGGTAAGGATAAATCAGATTATACTGTGTTCTGTTTCTGATGTAATTTGTTTCTATGTTATTCTTTCCTTTCCTCCAAATTGGACTTGTTAGTAATATATAATACTATGTAATTCTGTTAAACAATTAGTCAAGCAGGGCAAGTGGTGGAGCCAAGAATTTATACAAGGGAATACAAATACATACTAGAAATGTCACACTTGGGATTTGGATTTTGTGATCTAAAGCAATTTTGAACCCCCTTAGCCACTTCACTAAAATATCCCCTTATGTCAAAGGGATTCAGCAGTTTACATATAATGAAAAGAACTTCGTTTTGCCCTGTTTGCATGTTATAATTTTTTAAGATAAGGGGATTCTATTTAACCCCTTTCCCTCCATCTATCTCTGCCATTTAGCTGAGGTGGAGTTTTATTACTCTTTCTCAGATGTTGGAATGCTCTTTAACATTCATAATTTTAATAGACCATACTTGAAGGTTGTGCAGTTCAACTAGTTCCGCTGCGATCTTTTTTAGGCCATGTGTATCATCATTTTGTTTTTTCTCTCTTCACTTTTGAAATTACTATTTACTAGTGCACAGATGAAATGTGATACTTTGAAGAATATACATGGCCATGTGGTTGCTTGTTATACTCAAAATACAGAGTGCAAGTGAACTTCAAATAACATGGAGATATCATTTTCACTTTAGGTTTTTAACCATTATTTATATTTCTTACTTACAAAATTATGCTTATTTTCATTCTTATTGCGGGAAACTGGTAAGTTCAAGATTAATAGATATGCTTGATGTGTGATCGTCTTGCTCATCTCTTGTGGAATCCAGTTCAATTTACTTTGACAATATTTACTGGTGCCACCCATTTATTACTTCTAGATGTATTAACATGATTGTATTCTCCAGCATTGAGTATTGGCCAGATCCACAGCGTGGTATCAAGGAAACTTACAGAATATTAACCATAGGTGGGTGCCTGCATGGTGGTCCAGTGTACCCGGCGTTTTGGTTATCTACGTTTCTTTACACAGATGTGTGGATGCTCTTTCCAAAAGAAATATATAGAATGGTTTAAAAAGGCTGGTTTCACACAAGTCAAGCTGGGCGGATTGGCCCAAAATGGTATCGTGGTGTCCGCCGGCATGGGTTGATCATGGGCTGCTCTGTGACTGGTGTGAAATACATTGGTGGGGAACTTCCATTTGCAGGTATGGACTTCCATTCTTCCTTATTTTTGTTGTTGCTTGAAAATACTTTCAAACATCTCAAAGCATTTGGTATACTATGAAACTATATGTTCTTCAGAATTCTAATTTCATTGAGCAATTGGAAGTTCCTAGTATTGTAAATCTATCATTCTTATTTGGAAAAATGCTCATCATCTTTACTTTCTAGTACTACCAATGAATGTACAAGCTTAACCTTTTCTTATTTCATCTATGTCAAACTACGTGATGAAAATTGTGATGAAGCATTATATGTAGACGATGGCATGTAAAAGAATGTGTTGCGAATTCATTTTGAACTCTCTGATTGAGAATTTGACAGTTTTAGTACTATACTTTCTTACACTCTTACACATAGTAAATATTTCCCTGGTGCTGTATTGTTGTGTTGCAGCTTGGACCCAAGGTTGAGGATGTGAGCAAGCCTGTAAACCGTTCATATTTATCATGCAGTTCCATGCTTGGCATAATAGCTGCAAGTTTTTACGTGCTCGTTCCGATATACATGTGGCTTAAGGATCAAATCGTCCCGAAAGGTCAGCCCATCTGAATAACAAGGACAACCTATATCAAATCCAAAGAGAAGTTCACACAATTTCTGTTCGACAGTACTCCTGGCTGACCGTCTGTCGCCCGGACCGTACAAAGTTTTGGCGTGATTACAAGGGTAAATTTGTTGAACTTTTAGTCTGTTAGTTTTCAGCCTTAGAAAGGGCCCTTAGCAAATTTTATTTTCATGGTAAAAACTAGAAAATCTTTGTGACATTTTCTAGTTGTATAATCTATCAGTCATGTTTTTTAATCATGTGTTGAGAAAACTCATTGAAATAAATAGTAGTGATACATTGTTTGCCAATATTAGGCTAGTTTTTATTATAAATTTTTATATAGTATAATCCTTAAGCAACTTCAGCATGTGTGAGTCTTCAAGAGCCGTGGTGGAGTGGTAAGTGTTTCTTCATGTCTTAATTAAAGGTCTCATGTTGGAATTTCCCATGTGAAGTACGTCTTTGGTTGGGGGAGTTTTACCCCCAATGTGGGAGAGCCTATAGCTTATGTAGCTTTAGCGCTGGGGTGCTACGTGTTCAGCGAGATTCATTATTCTTGACATAAAACATAATTATATATGTGAAAAACAATAAAGTTTCTATTAATAGTTAAAATTTTAAAGATTAAACTCATTAAGTTAAAATTATGATCCTCCACTATGCTGCACAAGGATGTAAAAGAATTGGATGAGTTATTATGCGTCTGAATATGCGAAATCTTAGCTTGCATTTTCGCGGGAGTTATTTCCATTATCAAGGAATTCGTGATCTCTTGATCATGCAGTCAGCACACCCTTGAGTCAAGGCTTCATATATATATATATATATATGTATGTATTGCTGACTTGTTATGAGATCAAGTCCTAAAACATTTAACATTGTTGCAAAATTTTCTTACTTGGTTAAGAAGTTAGCTTGAAAAACATTATCATGGAAGATGTTTGAGTGAAATTAATAATATTCTTTTATTAAGCAAGAGAACTCAGTCAAATTCTTTATTCCTTTGCATGAAAATCTTACTGCTGTTTTCTTAACATAAAGTTTATATATATATAACGATAATCAATTACTGAAAGCAGATTCAAGTATTGATTTTTACAACAATCTCAAATTAATATATACTAAAATTTAATTTCTCATTAAATATTTATAAAGGTGAGTAAGGTTTGATTACTTCTTTTGTTGAAGAGGGTGCGGGGAAGGCTAGAGGGTGGTTTTAGAAAGCGCGAAGGCGAGAGAGAACGTCGTAGAGACCATTTCTCCCTGCTTTCCCCCTCAGTGGTCATTCATTCTTTTGATATTCTCGCAGTCGAAAAGTTGGTTGGCACATTTCCATTATATTCACTTTCTATTAGAGCCGTTTTGCTTTATTTCTTAGGATTCACTATTGGGTAGGTAAAAATCTTTGGTGGTTATACCACAAACTTTAGGTCAAATCCATTTTTGGATCACTTTCGGGTTAATATGACCTTCTTTCTAGAGATGGCAAATCGAAGCGGCCCTATTGCGCTAACGGTAATGGATGAAAGGGAAAGGGGCAGAGTAGACGGGGTTTACTCAAGCGAGTTGAATAAACGCAAGCCAATAAGATCCAAATTGCTCTTGTTGAACCGGCAACTAATCACCATCGAGTACGACGATTTGAATACTTAATTGATAATGAATTCATACATTATAGAATTTCTTCAATTTTAAAAATAAAATTTATATATTCAAAAACTAAACAAAAAGTTTAGATTGATTTCCACAATAACATACATATATATATACAAGTCAATAATTTAAAATGTTTTAAAATTATTTGAGAAAATAGTTGTAGAAAAGATTAGTTTCACAATAACACACCTTCACTCAAATAAGATAGAAAAGTATTACGTGTATAAGATTTGAATAAAAAACAATTTTTTTGGAACCTCGAATAACTCGTAAATTAAGCTACAATCTGTCTAACCACATTTCCTTCGTGTGAGCACTCCATGGTCCGCCTGGATGTAAACCGCACTAGGCAAGTTACGTAGATAAAAAAGCGTGAGTGGGATCAATATCGGACGGCCGCAAAATTAAAATATATCATTTTTAAAAGCTAAAAAAACTGTTTGATTGTGAGCTAAAATATTGTATTTAATATATATATATATATATATATATGTTTGGTTTTTATTGTTTTTTTAAAAGAATATTAAATTTATAAATTTAGAATTTTAATTTTATGGATTTTTTTTGTATTTTGGAATTTTTTAAAAAAATAAGATTAAACTCACAAAGAAGATAAAAAATGTTTTAATTAAAAAAATAAAAAAAAAAGGAAAATAAAATTACGTGATGAAGTCAGGACCGCAAGTCCGCAACTACACCTAATACCGGTCTAAATTCAATTTGACTTTCTTCATCAATTTAAACCTTCTGGATTTTGTTTCAGCGGAATTCGAATTTGTCCGATCTCAAAACGAATATTGAACATTAAATAAAAATAAATAAAAAAATCAACTTGATTGTTAGAGTTATTCCGCTAATCTTTTTTTATATATATTATTATTGTTATTGTATTTTAATTGGAAAATGCATGTTTTGTAAAAGAATTTTATATGAAAAGCAAAAGAAAACTTATTGTTGCATGATTCATATTCACGCCGCGTGGAGTTAGGAAAAAATTATTTTTACGAAGTTTTATTCTTTATTTTCAATTTTCACTGCTCAAATTGATACCATTAATGACATGCATTTATAATCACAAAATTCTCATAACGTGTTTAATTTCACGAGTACTTTAAAATAATACTTTTAATAAGTGTTAAAAATCTTTATTTTTATTAAGACATGTCGATCAAACATCGCTAAATAACTTTTCTCTGGTCAGCCCTTATTCTAACTCTTTTTTTTTTCCCTCTAACTTTTAATTATAAATTTTATTGAAATTGAATGCATTTACTTGAGCCCTCTTAGCACAACAAAATTCCTCTATTTAATATCAGCCCATCCAACATTATATACTCAACTCTCTCTCTCTCTGTTATCTTTCTTCTTCCTTCTCTCTCAACAAAGATCAAGAAGAGAACACCCATGGGAATAAAATAGTGAATAATGAAGAATCAACTTGTTCAATTCAAAGAAGCCATCACTTTATTTGACAAAGATGGAGATGGTAATAGTTTTTAATTTTTTTGTTTTCCATCCGATGTTCGATATGATAATGAGACCTAGACTAATTCTGATCCAAGCCATGTAACTTCAACAATTTCTTTTATATTCGGAAATTGAGTCGGGCATTGATTAATTAAGAGTGAATTAATCATATCCATTCCATCATAGCGCTACAGTTGCTATGTATTATTAGTTGCCATGTTTTCTTCTGACTTTTTTTCCTTTTCATAACTCTTGATTTGTAGCAGCTTGGAGGCAGGATCTTTCGAAAATAGTACCTCTGCATACCTTCACGAGATAGGGTACGCTGCCGCCCTTCTCATTGAGACCCGACTTTGTGAGATTTCCGCCCCGAATATGTCGTTTTTGTAGTAGTATTCTCAAACATGACATTTATGTGCGAGCTGCATTACAATAGAAGAATTGGCAACAGTGATAGGGTCATTGGATCAAAATCAACAGAGGAAGAACTTATGTCATATGATTAGTGAGATTGATGCTGATCATGATAATGGTGCCATGGAATTTACTGAATTCTTGAATCTCATCTCCAAGAAAATGAAGGTAAAAACTTAATCGTATCGGGTGTTTATATACTTAATTTTTACTACTGTAAAAACATGTCATGCATCTATTAGCGGAGTTCGAGTTGTTTTAAGTCAAGGAGTTGAACTGAGGTATTCATCAAAAATTATCTTGTACATATAAATAGAGTAAAAACAAATTCTTCTGACGATAGAGAGGAGTTAAAATTATTTTTAAGTCAAAAGATTGAAGCCGAATTCTTTAAAGTACAAAATTATCTGTATAAGCAAATAGATTAAGTACAAATTTTTACAACGATAATTAAGAGGAGTTCAAAATTGTTTTAAGTTGCAATATGAAATAATTCTCTTATTAGAATTTCTAACTCCGCTATTTATTATTATTGTTACTTATTATTATTATTTTAATTTTTTTCCTTGGATTATATTAATGAACGAGAAACTGATCAAGAGGAGGAACTTAAAGAAGCTTTTAAGGTGTTTGATAAAGACCAAAATGGTTACATTTCTGCCTGTGATGTGAGTCAATATTCATTCCGTCTCAAAATACTTATCATATTCCATTTTTAAAAAATAAATTATTTAAATTTTAATTAATAAATAACTTTAAAAAATAAAAAATTTTTTTATTTTTTTTATTTTTTTTAGTTTTTTTAATATATTATATAATTTTAAAATATTGAAAAATTAACTTCTCGAGATATGAGATGTAATAATTATTTTGAAACGGAGGAAAGTAAAATATTTCAAGTTCTTTGGAGTACTCAATCATGTACGGTATGTACTCATATTGTTCTTGAAGACTAGTCAAAATTAAAGATAAAAGTATATTTTTTGTATTAAAAAAGAATTAATATTTTAATTAATTAAACATGTTAAGGGGAAGGTGAGGGAGTTCACATGTTAATTTTTTTAATAAAAACACAAAATAAATAAAATATTAATATTTTTACAGTTGTTTAAATCCTAGATAATATTAGGTTATTATTATTGCCACTTTGAAACCCGTCTGTCAATGCAATGAATTTTCCACAGTTCACACTGAGCAATGCATTTGCTTCTTTTGACTTTATTTATTTATTAAAATATTATTATTTTCTTTATCCCGATTTATATGATATATTTTATGAATACTAAATTTTTAAAATTTATCATTTAAAATAAGTTATAAATATTCTTGTGGTTATAAATTATCTCGTGAAATTGAAATAGATATTTTATGTTAAATTTTTACTAGCTATAAAAAATATGTCATTCTTTTAATGATGTTGATATGATCCCTCTGCTTTTTATTAAAGGCCTCGATTTTCGATAGATTTATTAGTTTATATATATTAGAAATGTTAAAAAATTATCATATTAAAAAAAATAAAAAAAATAAAAAAAATAAAAAAAATAAAAAATATAAAATTATAAAATTATTAATGTATATAACTTAAATCCGTTTTAAAAATATGTGTTTGATTTTGTGCAGCTGAGGCATGTGATGATTAACTTAGGGGAGAAATTAACAGATGAAGAAGCTGAACAGATGATTAAAGAAGCAGATTTGGATGGAGATGGTCAAGTCAACTTTGATGAATTTGTTAAAATGATGAAAACACTTTGATAAAAAAATATGAAGAAAAATTTAATTAGGATCGCGCATTGCAAAACTCATTATGGTGACCTCGCTTTCAATACGATTAATTATAGGATTATTTAACTATTTAGACTCTGAAAATTGTAACCAAACGAACCCTTTAAGTTTATATTGATGGTTTTCTGATCATGTTGTTATTCATTTGAGATTAGCCGAGAAAGTCTTAGTTTGGGATAAACGTGATTTCTATTAAAGACGATTCCGTCGGAAATTAGAAGTTGAAAATTCAGTTAAGAATGAAGGCGTATTTATCATCCATACAATAATAAATAATAACGGTTATTGATTATTTTGATTTTTTCCTTTGAGTAGGTTATGGACATATTTTTTTTACCTAACTATCAATTAGTCGTTAGTTAATTTCGATTAAGGCACGTTAACTAATATATTAGTTTATTCCTAATGACATGCCAAAATAAATAATAATGTAATTAGTCATAAACTTAATCCCTAACTAAAAAAGAAGGAGAATAATGTATAATTGTCACATCTAAGTTCAATGACTCCAAAAAGAAAATTAAATTATCATTACTTAGTCAAATTATATAAATTAGTTTTTTATAAAATAATTAAATAATTATTTTGAATGAACTTTAACATCAATTTATTTGAAAAAATATAAAAAAACCAATAAAAAATTAAGAATATATATATATATAAAATTTAATTAATTTTATAATTATTAATTTTTGAATGAGTTTTTAATAACTTTTAATAGTTTTTTAATAAAATAAAAAATTGATTCTGTAATGAGTCAAGTCTTTTACTTGCTATATGACTTTTGACTACAAAATACCTTCTTTCACTCTTCAAAGAAAAAAAAACACAGATTGATACACTAAGCCTCTGTAATGTGTGGGATTTGAGGAAAGATCGACAGTTTTACGTTGTATTTTGAGAAAAGATCGATAGTCTTATGTTGTATTTCTACAAAGACTGTTTTATAATTTGAATCGATAATCTGCTGCAAGGTGTTTATGTGTTTTAGGGTAACATTCTCTTTCACGTTAGCCAACAATTCATATTTAGACTTGGTCAATGGATAAGCCATGGGTCAGACACGTGGAGGTATGACTCGCAACGTAGACAACCACGTGTCCGAAAGTCGTTGAGCATAAGCACCAACAAATTGGTTTTGGAATATACGTTCAATACATTATAACTAATAATTAATCGTGAAATAAAAAAATAAATGCACTAAATGGACTAAAACCTGAATGAAGCATACCTCCATTAAGTGAAAACAAAATGGCGTCTTAAGTTATGCTTTCATCTATTCAAAGAATGAAATACATATAATGTACCCTCCAAATTCTGGACTATATTTAGTCCATCCATCCAGAAAACTTGGAAACTCATTTTCATTAAAACAAGTACCTATAATATTAGCATTTCTCCGTGATGATACATTCAAACAGGCACAGGTTCAGGAACTCTTGCCATTTTCAGCTTGATCCAAACTATCATAGTATTCCACCAAAACATTCCAACCCGGGCACATAAACCCGTCCCGGAGGGCTCCTTGTTCTTTGCAAGCTTTCGCATCTGAAAGAAAAAGAAAGCATGAAGTCTGTGATATTTTGAAGGACAGCAGCACAATAATTGATCTAGCATTGTAGGATATAATGAAATGGTCCTTTCCGGGGGTGGAGTGGGGTAAAACTTGTGTTCCTCGAATTCTCCGAAAAATACTGCCTTCCCGGTGGTCCTCCAAAACTAGTAGGATCCGATACATACCCCCCAACATTTTCAAGTTCAAGCATAGTAGAATGTAATGAAGTTGATCCTTCTCAGGGGATTGGTTTGGGGCGACACGCATTCGCAGGCATTTTTAAAGAGTCTGAGCAACATAGCTATAAAACACTGAAAGCCAATGGAGAGATAGAAACCTTGGTGCCTGAAATGAAGATAAAATCTTGAGATCTAGAGGGGTCAAAGAAAGCCATTCCATTCTTGATCTTGTCATATGCAGCAACCTACAAGAAAATTTGGTATTGTTAAGAGTTTGGAAATAAAGGAAAGAGTGTACACTTCAACCACGGTTAATTTGTTTCCGTTACCCTGAAAGGCAAGATATTCAGTCGTTCTAATCCTACAGATTATGCAGGGACCTTCTTGCCGTGATCTGCATCATGCAGATCTCTCTTCTCCAAGGATGACTCATTCCAGCTGGATCTCGTCCCACAATATAAAGTTAGCACCTCTGCATTTACTCTGAAACCCTTTGCTCACCATTGCACCTCAGTTGGACCAACCTGGTGCATAGGAGATGGGAATATAAGCCTGGTTGTCTCTGGATCAACACCCCATCTTCAAGAACCTAAGAAGGTTTCCGTTTGACATCGGGTTAAGAAAGCAACACCATATCAGTACCTTTCTACTTTCTTTCAGCAGTACTTGACACAGGAAATATACACTTTCAAAAGTAGACAAAACTCAGCAGGAACTTTTGAGCAAAAAGGACTGGGCGTGATGGGCTGAATTTGGACATATCAAAATGAGTTGAGTTAATAAATGGATGGGTTGTTGACCTGCCCAAAATTGCTGAGCTAATTTAGTTTGGGCTAAAAAAGCAGGTCGTAACTCAATCACGAAATTTTTAGTTTTTAATTTCTTTGTTTGATCTTTTACAATTTTTAATAACATTTTTTCCTTTTTAATAGCTATATATAACATATCAAATTTTTAAAAATGTATCTTTTGAAAATATTTTGACAAGATTTCTGGGCTACATATCAGCATAATTTTTTTGACAGGCTGAGCTAATAAAATAGGTGAATCATGGTGTCATGGGCTAATTTTAGTTTAAGGAGGGAAGAAAATCATGTAGTGTTGTATTTCAGTGGTTTATTTTACTGCTAAAAGATGGAAAAACACAGGCTCGGTAAACAAAAGCACAACCTTCTCATGTTGCTTCATTCTCCAATGCAGAGGGACATCATCTTCCTTTGTGAAACCTCCAAGAGGATGAAAGCAAAGGATGCGAGTTCTTACTATCCCATTTCGAGAAGTCGCCGGCCGTGTGTCAGTCATCAATAATGCATGGCCATTGTACTGGATTATCTCAGTTGAAAAGCAAAAACTGCATCTGCATTACGCCTTGTAAATTCTTTACGAAGTTCCCAGCAGGTGAAACCGGGAGCTGTCAAGACCATCATGGTGCCAGTTGTGGTTCCTCTTCCAAATCACCACCAATAAGCCAGTTTCCAGCATCGTTATAGCTTCATCCGCATAAGGAAGACCTGGGCAGTGGTGCCCCCAAGTTCTTGCTATCCGTTCTTCTTTGTTATGCTTGTAAATCTCGATACTACAATTATCAAATTAACAGGAAAAGAAATTAGATGCAAGAAAGACATCAGAAGTACTTATGTTGCTGAGAAGAAATGCATACAAACTAACATATTTGAGCAAACTTGGCTAGGAATTTGTTAAGTAGAAAAAATAAAGAAATGCATCAAACTGGGGAAGAGAAAGGACGCATACAAACTAACATGGCCAGAGCAACTATGCACCAATCCCCTCAGACATCAGAACATGTATGTGTGTGTATACATTATAATAATTGGCATTAAATAGTTATACTTGCCAATACGATTATGACTGTAAATTAGGAAATGGTTGTAAAATTTTAACATCGACAAGTTCATGAATAGCTTTGGATTTCTTTTACAGTAAGAGAAAATGTTCTGAATAATAAATACCACGAAAACAGCACTGCTTACTACAAACAATTGCTCTTTTCCTTGAGTACTATTATGTCATAAAGATTTAAACTTTTCTTTGAATCCTAAATATGTAACAGCCACTTACAACCATAAGCACTAGCATCAAAACTCCAACTTTCCTTTGAATAACTTCCCATGACGTCAATTCAAAACACATAATCTTACCACTTACCAAAGCAAACCATTAAAAAAACATACTTTAAGCAAAAACATCTACAGCGTACAGTTTTATATTCCCTGTGGCAAGCAAGTCAGCATTGACAAGATTCAGATTTCGTTGCATACACATAGTGAACTAAAACATTAAAGTAACAGTCACATCAATGTTGAAAATAACAGTTCAATGGATCTAAATTCTTTCTGCATGTAGCCATTGTGTTCAAACTAGCTACCTGCTATCACTAAGGGTCGGACAGATGGGAAGGAATTCAGCTATTGCTGCTAATTTTGTAATAGTTGTATGCAAATAAAGTGATCAAGAAAAGAAATGATTTCAGAACAAAGAAATTTCCCTTACTCGATTAGAATGGCAATGGGGTTGTTGTCATTATCAAAAAGGGCAACACTGCTCGACCCACTAATTTGATTCTTCTGAGAGTCATCAATGGCGAGCACAATTGGAACCGACATGTTAACAACAGACCCATCTTCAAGACGAATCGAGTTAAAATGAAGAGTTTGGAGGTACACCGATTCTCTCATGAACCCTTTCAATGGGCTTGCCCATCCTTCGCACCAATACATGAACCCATTGAAGATCAATCTTCGAAAGCTTGATTTGGGGCCAACTTCAAAGCCTCTTCTCTCTTCAAATCTCTCTGTGATTCCTCGAAAGAGCTCCACAAGTTTGCCGCCGTCCAAGGTTCTCTCAGCAATACAATGGGTTCCGGGTCTGGGACATGATTGACCCGGTTCCTTTGTTTTGTGGAAAAGGTATGAGAGAGGTAATGCAAAATGGGTTTTGGGTAAAGATTGAATTTTGTTGGAGTTTTAAGAAAGAGAGCTTATGATAGCAGCTCGAAATCTTCAAAAATATTGCCACATTCGTATTGAATTTTCAAAATATATTTATATGCATCACATGATATTTTTAAAGAGTTCCAGTAATATAAATGATTCATTAAAAAAATTATTTGTATAAGGTTTGGTATTTATTATTAATTTAAAAATTATTTATTCTTTTGCTTATTTGGTAATATAAATTTATTTTTGTACTCTTTTTAATAATTTTTATATTACATTAAATGTAAATATATTTAGTATTCTTATTATATGTTACTTCGCTTTCTCAATTGTGCAATTAGTAGTGCTTCACTTTTTCCTAATTAAAATAATTTTAATTTACTAACTAAAGAATAATAGCTACTGCCCCACACAAGATTTTAATTTTAAAAATTGTGTCTATTTTGAATAGAAATATTAATCATAAACATAATGTTAATCGAACTTATTGAAGGATTCTTGGAGATAAGTCATGGGCCAAACACGTGAAAAGTATAGCTCGCAAACAGAGATCTATGTGTATAAGGCTCGAGCACTATGAGGTATGTACAAAGACTTATTCCTACCTTGAGAAGGTAAAAAGATAATTTATGATAGATCCTCAGCTTAAGTATCATGTACATAGGACGAATACAATATTGAATAAATCATACTGAAAACAGTAGAGAAAGAGAATAATACCGACGATAAATAATAGGATAATCGAAGTCAAGGAGATAGAGTGAAAACAAATGGATGTGTAAGTTATGTTTTCATCTATTAAAAAGAATGAAATACATATGTGTACCCTCCAAATTCTGTACTACATTAGTCCATCCATCCAGAAAACTTGGAAACTCACTTTCATGAAAGCAAGTACCTATAGTATATAGGTGCATCACAAATGTGTGGATAAATTTAGCACTATAATTTACAAGAGGGAGAAAATTTTTCCTCAACCTATACCATGTTTCACTATTATTATTAGAGAGTAGTGTCAAAATAAATCTTCAGACACCACATACTGGGGAGAAAATTGCTAAGTTTTCTACCCCCAAATATGGTGTAATTCACTTTCTCAATGATGATTACATTCAAGAAGGCACAGGTTCAGCAACTCTGCTGTTTTCAGCTGATGCCAAACTATCATAGTATTCCACCAAAACCTTCCAACCACCCGGGCACATAAATCCGTCCGGAGGGTTCTCCTTGTTCTTTGCAAGTGTCCGCATCTGGAGAAAAAATAAGAAGTATTAGTTGTGTGATATTGATTGTTGGACAGCAGCAGAATAATGGAGATCTAGCATCGTATAATATAATGAAGCGGTCCTTTCCGGGGGTTGGGGGTGGAGTAGGTAAAACCTATATTGCTCGGATTTTCCAAATATACTGCTGCAACTGTGTTGGATTCTCCAAAAATGCACTACTTTCGGAGAATCCGACACGTACACACAAACATCTTTTAAGAGTCCGAGCACTGTAGAATGTAATGAAGTGATCCTTTCAGGGGGGATAGGGGGTGCAATGGAGTAAAACCTATGTTGCTCGAATTCTCCAAAAATACTGTCACCCCTGTGCTGGATCCTCCAAACTGCACTACTTTTGGAAGATCCAACAAATACCCAGATAGCATTTTGGAAGAGTTGGAGTAAGATAGGGTAAAACACTGAAAGCCAATGGAGAGATAGAAACCTTGGTGCCTGAAATGAAGATAAAATCTTGAGGCCTAGAAGGGTCAAAGAAAGCCATTCCGTTCTTAGTCTTGTCATACGCAGCCACCTACAAGAAAATTTAGTATTCGCATTAGACTTTGAAAATAAAAAGGAAAGACGTGTTGCATTTTAATGCAACACACGGCTAAGTTGTTGCCATACCCTGAAAGGTAAGATATTCAGCCGTTCTAGTCCCGGAGCCATACTGAGGACTTTCTTGCCATGATCTGCATCATACAGATCTCTCTTCTCCAAAGGATGACTCATTCCAGCTGGATCTCGTCCCACTATATAAAAGTTAGCACCTGCATTAATGCGAGCCTTTGCATGCCATTGCACTTCGGTTGGACCAGCATAGTGCATGGGAGATGGGAATATAGAAACCACAGTTGTCTCTGGATCAAGCACCCCATCTTCAAGTACCTGAGAAGAGTTCCAGTCGTGTATAGGAGTTAGAAAGCAACACTGTGCCAGCACATAACTCAGAGTGAGAAGGTGAATCAAATTTTATCTGGAATTTCAGTGACAAAAGGGATCAAAAGAAACTGAGAACTTTTTTACTTTCTTTAAGCAGGAATTATTAATACAAGAACAGACACATTAAGAAGGGAAGACACGTTAGCAAGAACTTTGAGCAAAAAGGACTGTGAAAGCTTGGCCTGGTGAAGGGGGGAAGAAATTCAAGTAGCGTAGCGTTTCATTGCTTTATTTTACTGCTAAAAACAGAAATACAGGCGGGTAAACAAAAGCACAAACCTTCTCATGTTGCTTCATTCTCCAATGAAGTGGAACATCATCTGCCTTTGTGTAACCTCCAAGAGGATGAAGCAAAAGGATGGGATTCTTATATCCCATCTCAAGAAGTCGCCGACGTGTGTCAGTCATCAACAGTGCATGGCCATTATGCACAGGGTTTCTCAGTTGAAAGGCAAAAACTGCATCAGCATTACGCCTTGTAAATTCATCACGAAGTTCAGCAGGTGAAAGCCGGAACCTGTCAAGACCATCATGGTACTTGACTGGATTTATGACTTCCAAATCTCCACCAATCAGCCAGTTTCCAGCATGAGTTATAGCTTCATCTGCATATGGAAGACCTGGGGCAGTGGTGCCCCAAGTTCTTGCCATACGTTCCTCCTTGTTATGCTTGTAGATCTCGATACTACAATTACCAAATAAACAGGGAAAGACGTCAGAGTTAAGAAAGACAGCAACCATACTTATGGTAATAAACATGATAAAATTTAGCAAAAGGAGAAAAAGGGGTGAATCAGTTGCTAAACAGCCAACCAATGCAGATTATCAGTCTGATCAATATCTAAGATACATTCAAAAATGTATAAAGCATTTGTTGAGTAGATCACAGACTAGTTAACCCCTTTTGAGCAATTTCAGTCACTACATCAACGAAGAAGATTACTGATATTGGATTCAAGAAACATATTTCATATAGAGATTCCAGCAGTGTATCAAGTTGCTTGTGTCTTATACTTATGATTTGCAAAAGAATTCTGAACAGATGAAGAGGAAAGATAGGTGTCTTCCAGCTTACTACCAAAGTTGATTGTAAGCTGGTATTTGTGTGGTGGAGGAAGATTTGCTAAAGAAAAAATGATCAACATGTTAATCTTTATAAAAGAAATTCGAAACCAACCAAAAACTTATTTGGATGTACAAAGTCAAAGCACATGATGAACTCTCATCCCTAAACAAGTAGGGAATAATCAAGCTTCTGCTCTCTTATGCGCAATTTCAGAACTTCAACTCGAAGGTTGGTGAGCCAATTATCCTGGGAAACCATAATATGATGCTGATTCTTTTCGAGATTACTCGAGAATGAATGTACTTTTCATGCATATTTTTAAAAAATCATAACTGTAACTGCCAAAAAAGTACGAACAAGTTTCCTCCTGTCCTACTTGTCATGCTAACATCATGGGGGACACTAAATCATAACGACGACTCACGTTTAGTTTATCTTTAGACGGGGATGCTTGTTCAAATAAGTCAATTTTACATGGCATACTACCATGATATCCTATCTAAGAATTTTCCAGGGTAAACCTTTCCTTTGAAAATTTATTTGTGACAAAAATAAACAGAAGAAATGCACCAAGTAACAAGGAATATCAAGGAAATTTGACAAACTAACATTTGAGCAACTATGCACCAATTACATCCAGACACCTATAGATATAAGGCTAGGTGGTATTCTTTAATGGTTGTACTGACCATCTTGACTCAAAATTAGGAATGGCTGTAAAATCTTCACATTTAACATCAACATCTTTCTGAAAACAAAAGAATAGCTTTGGATTTCTTTTACAGTAAACGAAATGTTCTACAACAACAGAAATACCTTGAATAAGTTACTGCTTACTACAAACAATTTTTTGTCTTGAGTTCCATTATGCTATAAAGATTTAAACTTTTCTCCAAATCCTAAAGAAAGATACACAATCCAATATATGTCAGCCTAATTGCCATTCACAAAATACAATCATAAGCACTGGCATAAAAAAATCCAACTTTCCTTTTAAATAAGTTCCAAAATCAATTCAATACACATACCACCAACCAAAGAAAATCATTTAAAAAAACATACTTTCAAGCAAAAATGTCTGCAGAGAGTCAACAGTGTAGTTTAATATTTCCTGTAAGCACACATAAATAAACATTAACAAGCAAGATTCAGATTATAGTTAACTAAAACATTAAAGTAATAGTCACATCAATGTTGAAAATAACAGATATTTCCTGTAAGTACACATAAATAAACATTAACAAGCATGATTCAGATTTTGTTGCATATAGTGAACTAAAACATTAAAGTAATAGTCACATCAATGTTGAAAATAACAGTTCAATGGATCTAAATTCTTTTTTATATATTCGTGGTATTCCAACTAGCTTTCGCCCACCTCGACTAGTTCAACAACACCTGCTACCTCTTCCACCAGCAGGTCCAGCACCACAGGTACCGGATAATGGGTAACTCTAACCGCTAAGGCTTACCATAGATGTGAATAAATCAACTAATTCTTTTTTTGCCTCCCCTGCTTAATTTTGTGAAAGTTGTATACAAACAGAAATAGAATGGCGTAAAAAAAACGATTTTGAAAAACACAGTAATTTCTCTTACTCGCTTAGAATGGCTATGGGTTTGTTTTCATCATCCACAAGGGCCACACTGCTCGACCCACCAATTTGATTCTTCTGAGAATCATCAATGGCGAGCACGATTGGAACCGACATGTTAACAACGGAACCATCTTCAAGACGAATCGAGTTAAAATGAAGAGTTTGGAGGAACTCCGATTCTCTCATGAACCCTTTCAATGGGCTAGCCCATCCTTCACTTAACACATGAACCCATTCAAGATCAATCTTCGAAAGCTTGATTTGGGGCAATTTCAAAGCCTCTTCTTTCTTCAAATCTCTCTGTGATTCCTCAACGAAGAGCTCCACAAGTTTTCCGCCGTCTGGTTCTATCAACAACCCGCAGCGGATTCGGGCCCCAGACCCGATTGACCTTACTGACCCGACTCTTTTAGGTGTGGAACGGCATGAGAGAGGAAGATTGAGAGGTATGGCGAAATGGGTTTTGGGTAAAGATTGAATCTTTGTTGTAGTTTTGAGGGAAAGAGAGCTTATGGCCGCCATTGGAGTTGAACAGAGCTCTTCTTCTTTTATCTCTTTTAGGCTTGAGGTGGAAATGAGTTGGTGGATTTTATAGGATTAATAATTAAAATAAAATATTGGAGGGAGAATTTAGGAAATAAAACAAGTATTGATTTCCCTTGGACCACTCCATCACTAATATATATATAGCAATGATTTAAAAAAGTTTTTATCACACCGTTTAGATTCGCGTTAAGTAAAATTTATTTAAATGTTATTAATATTGAAAACTTAAAAATTTAAACACGTGAAGAAGAGAATCATAAAAGATGAGAGTGATTAATAATGAATTTAAGAAGAGA
>JACEIK010005256.1:84258-109725 GCA_018107945.1 Datura stramonium
TAATATAATTTTATAAAGTGAGATAAAGAGATTAAAGTGTATGTAGATGTTAATTGTATCTTAGAAAAGATAGAGATGTTATTTCTGATAAATCCTTAACTCGAAAAAAAAATTCAAAAGAAGTTCAAAAAAAAAGTAATGAAAATACAAGAAACAATAAATAATAATAAAAAAAATAATAGATAGTAGCAGAATATAAATTATAATATTGCAAATTGATAATTGAGATAAAAGAAATAATAGAAATTCGAAACACAACAAACTATCGAAGTAATACTATGTTTTGCTTTATGATAGTCAATTTGACTAATATTCATAATTAAATTAAACTTGATTAATTCAATCTTTTAAATTTTACAAAAAAAATATTATAAGTTGCAATCTTTTTTATATTAATAGGATAAAAAAATTACATCTTAAAATGTTTGTCAAAATTTATGCAAATTTAATTTTCGAAAGAGAAACGTAACAAGTAGAAGTGGATGAAAGGGTCATTTCACTTGATTAACATTCTACCAATAGGAACCAATAGGAACAGTAAGGATAAGCTTGACAAAGGTAATAAATTTTTATTTCTTATTTTTCTAAAGGATCAAATAATCTAAGACAAGTTCAATTTGGCAAATATTTGAAAACATAGATAGTAATAATTGTAAAAGATGGAACTTGTAAGTTGTAATTACTCAAATACAACATAAACCAATGTCAAGACATTTCATCTAAAATCCAAAAGTGCCTTTCAGTACATTTGATCTGTATGAATGGAGCCAATCTTCTGAAAATAGTTCAAAATTAGTCCTTGCCAGAATGATACTTTTGCTCTCAACTCCAACTGGTAACACAACTAAATTAAGCTCCGGTAGGACGAGGACGGAAAAGGACCGCATGCAGCATCATAAAATTTGTCATCAGATACGATTGTAACCGATGGACTTACTGAATAGGCTTCGAATGTACACTGCTTGTAGTCCGCTTGCTAATATAAGTAGAAGATACTCAACAATGGTGTAAAATATAACACGATCCCGTGTGCTCTGATTAGCTGCACCAGAAAACATGCACGTCAAAAGAGCAGTTTTAGCAGATAATGACCATGCCCAAGTTCCAAATTCTGTCTCGGTAAGACAGGTATTTTTATTACTATAAAAGTCATAAACGTAGTAGTTAAAAAGAATTCATCAAAGTCGAAGCAAAGTAACGTTTTTTCTTGCATTTGAGGCTCCAGGATAAAGATACAATAACGAATGCCTAAACCAAAATAAGTTATTGCTATGGGAGCTTGTACAATTACAGGTGGGATGTTCTGTACTTATAGTACTGTTCGGGAAATCAATAAGCTAATTCTGGAAAAATGCAAACAAAAAGCTATAAGAAGACTTCCCACCTATTATAAGAACAAATGAATATACCTAAAGACACATTTGGCAGTCAAGAAGAAAAATGATACTACAACCTCTCAGCAATAGAAAAGTGCAACTCTTTAAATATCAGAGAACTTCAAGTTACTTTCTTAGCGATGATGCTCAAAAAACTTTAAACCATAGCTTCTTTTCTTGTATGTTCAAGTCAAAAAGCAATTGGACAGATAGTAAATGAGAAAAGGTTCATTTTTAGAATCAGACAAACTTTCAAATACTGAAGAAAATTTGAACCCAAGATACATATAACCAAAATATACTACCAGCAGCAGATTGGCGTTATTCCAGCAATTATAATTTATAAGCATTCAAAAGCAATTAGCCTGTCCAAATACCAGCTTATTGCTTACTATCTAGGTCCTACATGAATGTGGAACTCATAATATCCTCTCTTTTTTCCAGCCTTGGTGTCGGGACCAACTTGTGTGCATCTACCTCCGCTGGGATTTGAACCTGAGACCTCACGATTCTCAACCCACTTAATTGACCACTAGGCCACTCCCTAGAGTGCAGCTCACAATATTCTAATAAATCAGATAGGTTGCTGAAATCAGAATGATTGCCACAGTCATCAGATGCTAGTGTCTTAAGAACACGTTATGACTTATCAACAACTCAGTTGGCATAAACATACATATCCAGTCAATGGTTGGAGTGACTATTTCAGAATTAACCATTACTTGGTTCAAAAGAAATAGCTGCCTCTATTGAGAAATATCAAATTAGAAAGCAAATCTACCAATCCAGGTGATAAAATACGGAATGATTGCTGAAAGGTACACATTTTTATACATGTGTATCTTTAGAATTAGAAATCAATTAAGTTCTCTATCAAGGAAAAGATTGAAGACTCACTATGACGATGACGAGAATCACGTGCTCTCAAGTATTGCTGCTCTGCTGTAACTGACTCCAATGCCTCTCTTAGTTCAGAAATTTTGACATTGACCGGGTCCAAATGTTCTGCAAAGGTCAGTAAGGATTATATCTAAAAAAAGGAATGGACGAACAGAATATATAACATGCTTAACCGCTAATCCTAGCCATGAAAGAACAATACTATAGCGAAGAAGACAAACCATCTTTGGCAAGGTCATGCTCATTAGAAATGTGTCCAATATGTATGTAGAACGAGACTGTTTCTGGCGTTGAATGTGGATTATGAAAACAGAAATTGTACATCCCACTCCTTGGGGCCTTGAACTCAAACTTATCACCTGATGTTCCCTTCATTGTGTGCACGACATTTCCTGCAGGTGATGTCACCTGCATGAGTTAAAAAATTCAGCAAAAGGAACACATCTTGGCTTGTAATCTCTTTTCCGTAAGTAGCAGCAGAGAAAGTGGAATCAAAAGAAAATGAATGTACTCTGTGCTGTGTTTATGTAAAATATTTTCATTTCGAGCATATCTAAATTGAGGACATGCATATAGTAAGACATAAACAGTGAGTTCGTTACTTCCTTTATTAAGTCCAATTAGTTGTGTTACTTTACTTTTTGATCATTGGAACCATAGCACATTTATCAGTCATGCAAAGACATGGCAATGAGTTAGAAACTGATTTGACACTAAGAGATATTGAATTCCCATGACTTGACAAGAGGGGGTTGCTGAAGTGGTAAGCACCCTCCACCTATGCCAGTTGAGGGAGGTAGAATGTTGTTATGCACCAGGGATTGTGAGTTGAGGACGGAAGAATGTTGTAATGCACCACGGGTTGCAAGAGTCATGAGAATCTATTTACTAAATTTATTTAAATTCAACTTCTATAATATTTTGTTTCAAGAATACACATTATGCATGGATATAGAAAACACAGAAATCCACAGCCAAAATTAGAGTTGTAGGCGTGCACATATGCTTTACAAATGGCGGGTACTATGATAGGCATGGGACATGAAAAACCGACCCACCACGGTGGGGGAGGTTGAGTATAATAGGATGTTATAGGCTGATTTAAGTTATCACATCTACCCCATAGCTCCACCACTGTTCCTACAGAAAGAGAATACCTTATCAAAAAAAACAAACTAACAAGTAACAAATACCAGATTATTATCAACATTGTGGCCTCTCTATCTGTCAAGATTTTTGTTTATTTGTTTTCACCATGTTCATCATTGTTGCATTATGGGTTTTAGAAGATATATCTATCTCAGTACATTGAAGACCTTTCAGGTTTATGAAGAAGCCTTTTGTATCCGTGGACCGTGATGATATGTTAGATTGACTTGGAAGTTTGATAGTTGGGAATAAGGTTCGCATAGAAGAGCTAATGGGTTTTAGAATGTGCAGAAGAGAGGCTGTATGAGGTACGAGGTGGATAGAGGAGAAGAATACGATTGTGAAGAAGGATGCTTGAAAGATCTGTTACAGAGATTCATCTAGGCTGAGTGAGACAAATGGTAAGTCCTATTCTACATTGAATGAGAGGGTGAATCCTAGCTGAGGATTGTCCCTTCAGAAAGCATCAAACACATAGGATCTAAGTGAAGTTAGCTAATCCAAACATTTAAATTTAATTTTATGATTTAATGCTTAAGTTTCTCTGGCCTCTTGGATCAGATAAGATAGCTCTGTTTGACGAACTCAAAAGTAGGCAGATGCTCATAGGTTAGTCCAAGGCCAAGCTAGTCGGAGCAGAGCACATACCTAAGCAATGAGAAATCCGGAAATCATGAAGTTTGTAGATATAGAAGTACTAAGCTATCAAACTAATTGCCTCTCGCTTAATCCACAAAGCTCTAATACACTCTGTTTCAATATTAAGGATGCTTCTTAAGGGTCATAGGGGATCAATGTCCAAAGCAATAGTCTTATGGATTTTTTGCACTTAAGAACTGCTTTCAACTTTTAAGTATGCTAAAAGGCAAAAACTTCAATGACCTTTTCACTTCTCAAATCATAGGTTGATAATCAACTGCCTATTTTAGACTCAGAAAGAGCAAGAATAAGAATAAAGAAACAAAAGAGATATGAATTGTTTATTCGATAGTTAGCAAATAGAAGTAAAATATAATTTGCTTATTTATCGTAGACCATTAAACATAAAACAAATTTTAAGCTCAACTTAGCTAATAGAAAAGATATTTCCACATATAAAGTATTAGGAGGCTTTAGTGAAGAAAAATCATTTCGTTAATCATCTTTTAATGTCTTAGAAGTTAAAACGGGACATATGATTGTTTCTTTTTGCTTATGAAAACAAATGTGATCCAGTCACAATTACTCCGGAAACTAGTTGCAGGCAAAATGAAAGGGTGATATGTAAAATGAAAGGAATTGTATACAAAATCTTTCCATTGCTCTAGCTATCGTTAACAAATGATGAAACTTCTTAGAAACATTGAGTTGTAGGAATGTGTTTGAGGGAGAAGAGCAGGTGGGAGTGAAATCAAAGGGTTCCATACACATCTATATAGGGAGGATGCCTTTTGGAGTCCTAGAGTGCGGGATGTAGACTTTAGCAATACAATATGGAGAAGGAGGGGATAGGAGATGAGGAGGGAGTGGTTGGAGAGGAATTTTCAGGAAGGATTATTAAGTAGTTAAGAATTGTCTCGGGGACAAACTCCCAAGCTTTTGATGGTTTCTTATGGCGTTCATTCAAAAATGTCAAGAGTTCAGTCAAAAGATGATATCAAAAGAATCAACTTTTTCATCAAAAATGGCATATATGAAAAAGAGACCTAATACATTTTCCCATTATTACGGTGGGGAAAGTGTCTCCACTGTCAAGAAAGAACTTCAAAGTGAGAAGTCTAACAATAAGCATCTATAAAATTCTTGCAAATTTGCTTTCTTTTATAATGCCTTCACGGATGATAGGCAAATGCAAGGTTGCAAAGAAGTTGGTGGATTCTAGATTTAGAGGGTGGGAAGAACCTGAGGATATAGGAAGAGGAAGATGGTCAACATCGGTGCTTCTTCGGATATATAAAGAGGACAATATGGAGCAAAGAAACCCTATAGCTTCTCAAGTCAACTCCTTTTTACATATTAGCACTATTTTCTTGGAGCACTTTGAAGATACTACAAATTAGCACATATGATTAGTTAATTTAATTTTTGATGATACTACCTCCACCGTTCCGCCGAATACCTTCTAACTCCCCAAAGCTCACACAGATGGGAGAAATCACCTAGTGTTTCTGTGGATTTGAACATAAGACCTCATGATTCTCCTCTAAGCTCATTGACCACTATCCGTCAATACCACACCCTCAGGCCAGATAACTAGCTAACTTTTTTTTTTTGTGTGTGTGTATAAGATCATATTTAAAGGGGATTTATCCCTTTCCACTCTATAAAAACAGGATCTGACAACAATCAAACTAAATCAACTTCACACTTCAAACAAACTAAGCATAAAGATCAAAGATTTATACTTCATAGAAAGGGAAAAAAAAAGGGTCATACAGTGAAATCGATGCCGGGATGATCCGAGCTCCAGAAGATATCATGATCTACAACAACGAAGTTCCCCGAAATTGTATCGCCTTCATACAGCACGTATTCCTGAACACACTCTACATCGTTTACAGTTACCGATAACGCCGAGATGTCGCCGACGAAGCTGAATACTAACATAGCTACCAAAGCTAAGACCTTGGAGCACTTCACTCCGGCTCCGGCTCTCCTTTCCATTCTGGCCGACGGATTTTCAGTTTGTTCTCGCCGGAATTGTGGTAATCTACAAACTTTTTCTTGCTCGGAACTGGGAAAATAGATTTGGGAATTGGGTCACACTGGAACGGAGACGTGTATATGACGTGCGGAGATGGAGATTTGACTTTAAGCTGTGAGAAAGTTTTATATTTGAAAAGCTACGACTAAGCTAACAATTTTTTTAAAAAAAATTATAAATTATTTAAACTTTAATTATGAATATAAGAAAAATAACAATTTATATTGTTTTTTTATGTAGCTTTTCAAATTTAAAATTTAAATTATTTAATTTACTATTATAAATTAATCAAACAAATTATTGAAAAGTCAAACGACTATTGAAAATTATAACGACAGAGTATTTAATAAATTTGCACCATAAAAAGGAGTGTGGTGGAATAATTATTTTTCGTCTTGGTCAATCCTGTTATGAGCTAGTTTTCGAGAGATTTGCGTAACTAGGCTATGATTATACGTTTATTTAAGTTGTTATTTTGTTTAAAGAAATTGTATAATGACTAGCATGACTTTATGATATAATTCAATGATGATGTTTTTCGAGTTTCTTCAACAAAATCAGTCACAAATAAATAACCAATCTATTATTTTCTATAAATAAAAATTGTATTTTATTATAAAATGTATCTTACACTGTATAGGAACAAGGTTACAAACATATTTATGGATTATAAAATAAAGCAATATTATACACAAACACTTTAGGCATCATTCTAAATACTGAAAAGCCAAAAAGCAAGTGACATTGCTCTTCCAACGTTTCATGGTCCTGTAATGCGTATTCATGATTATTGTAGTTTTCACTGTATATTAATTAGCACGTGGATTTTTCGAAAAACAATATCAACAGACTCTGGTTGACATGAAACCAACTCTTGAAATATGATATTTTGGTCACAACTCTTGAAATAAGCTCTAAACACTTTCTGCAAATCCAACTTGTAGATTACCAAAGTCAAAAATAGTGTGGTATGCTCTCAAGAATACATCTCCAAGAACCCTGCAATCAAGAATTTGAAGATCATTCCCGGGGACATCGCGTGCAAGTGATATGACGAGGTGACAAAATATGTAGAGTAACTCGCGCCAAACATTATTCTTTTTTTACCAGAGGGGACGTCGTGGATGCACATCCAAAGCTGTAAATCCACTAAGACAGCGAGCACCATGGAGGTCTTCGACTTTGATAACATACTATTACCAAAATGCGGGCAGAAAGTTAGTCTGTGAAAGATAGAGAACACATGACTAATAATAAAAATGCTTCTAGTATGCAACATTGACATAGCACGTTAAGCTCGATGAAAACACCCATTCTACACCACACAAAAAGTTCGTTTAGTTAGTCGATCTTTGATCTGTAAGAACAAAAGTGTTTCTAGCATGAACATTGTAATAGCACGTTAAGCTCTACGAAATAAAAACCATCACAACACCCCACAAAGAAGTTCATTTAGTTAGTCTAACTTTGTTTTGTAAGAACAAAAATGTTTCTAGCATGCACACTGTACATTAAGCTTGATGAAAACACCCATTCCTACACTACACAAAATGTTTATTTAGTTAGTTGAGCTTTATTCTGTAAGAGTAAAAGTGTTTCCAGTATGCACATTGCAATAGCACGTTGAGCTCGATGAACAGAACCATCCCTACAGCCTAGAAAAAAGTTTGTTTAGTTAGTCGAGCTTTGTTCTGAAAGAATAGAAGCATTTCTAGCAAGCAGATTGTAATAACACGTTATGCTCGATGAAAACACCCATTCCTACACCCCACAAAAACTTTGTTTAGTCGGTCGAGCTTTACAGTGTGAGAATGAAAGTGCTTCTAGTATGCACATTGTAATAGCATGTTAAGCTTGATTAACAAAACCATCCCTACACCCCACAAAAAGTTCCTTTAGTTAGTAGAATGGGCTTTGTTGTGTAAGAATACAGGTGCTTCCAGTATGCACATTGTAATAGCACGTTAAACTGATCATCCCTACACCCCACAAAAAGTTTATTGAGTTAGTCGAGCTTTCTTGTGCAAGAATAGAAGTGCTTCTAGTACACACATTGTAATAGCACGTTAAGCTCGATGAACAAAACCATCTCTACACCCCACAAAAAGTTTGTTTAGTTAGTCGGGCTTTGTTGTGTAAGAATAAAAGTGCTTCTAGTATGCACATTGTAATAGCATGTTAAGCTGGACAATAAGAACCATCCCTACGGCCTACACCCCACAGAGAGTTTTTTAGTTAGTCAAGCTTTGTTGTGGTTAACAGTAGTCTCCTTGTTGGTCCTCTGACCACCAGACCAAACAGAACATAAGCTGCTGGCTATGGTTTCTCTACCACTTCAATGAACTCTCACAAGAGAAGGATGAAAATGGGACAATCTTAGACACCATGAGTAATTGTTACATCTCCAAAGATTTTTAGAATCTTCACTTTAGAGTCCTCTCGAAGCACAATATCGTTAATCACTGTCTGTTAACATAAAAAGAAAAGCTTAAAATTGATTTAATCACAATTTAGAAACTTGCTGTTAGTTCTTGTTCTTTCAATATATGTAGAACTAAGATTTAACATCAGTTTTCTCCTAACTATGCCATCCTGGCCACAATTTGATGATTCTTCGAAAGCATACCACTATTTAAACTTTATCAATATCATCTTTCCTCTAATTTGTCATAGTCAGCACTCCAAATATGTAAACTGAGTGACAAGGACTTATAAAAGAACTTGTAGAAACATGTACAGAAGTATTCTATGTGACAGCAGCTGCTGCATAATCCGGTCTATGTTGCAAATAAACAAGACGATTTGATAACAACTTACTTGATCTGGAGAAAGGGGGAAAGGCTTATCCCCAATGGTAATTGTGATATGTGGCAGCGAAAACACGTCACAGTTGACAAACGTTTTTCCTCCAGGATTCGGAAGCTTTTCACACAGCTTCAACACAAAATAAGAGGCATCAGATGCAAGTATAGATATTTCTTACTCTCTGCATCTCATTCTATGTGACGTAGTTTGACTGTGTAAGGAGTGTAGTAAGGTAAATTCACTCATCAAAGAGTTAAAAGAAACTACTTAAATGGATTTGTGTTACTTGGATCTTTCAAAAATGTCGTCGGGTGTGTGTCGGATCCTCTAAATGCTATTATTTTTTGAGGAACCAACCCTTTTTGGAGAATTCGAGCAACATAGAAATGGATAGTGTAGTAAGGAAACATAACATTGATTTACCTGATTAACGTATTCAAATACTGTTTCCTTTGTTCTCTCTTTTCTAAGCTCTACTTGCATCCAAAAAACTGTCATCTCACAGAAAGAACATAAAGTGTTCTCATAATTCGGTAGCTTCTCCAACTTTGAACTTCTAGCTACCATTTGCTGCTCGTGGCTGCATACGTTTACAATAAAAGTCTCGTTATCAATGCTCTAATCCGGCATCACTTGAGGGGAATTAGGAGAGGAATTCAAAATTCTAACCTCACATCAAACGAGCTGTTACGTTTACAGATACCAAGTCTGTGGCAAATTCTTTCAGGTTGTAACTGCAGGGACAAAGAGTGAGATGTTAAAGCATTAGACGCTTAAATATATGCATGCTAAGTTTTACTATTCTCTTGTATAGTGGTTGAGCCAGGAATTGTGTTGCTTGGGTCCTTAAAGTATAATGCACACCTAGTGACATTTTTTAAGGATCTGAGCAACATAAGCCAGGAAAAGACTTTAGAATCGATGAAAGAGCAAAAACAACGAGAAGTAGAAAAAGAGCTTACGCCTGATACTAAGTATTCCCAAATCAGATTCCCATAATTCGAGAAAACGGTTTTACATTCCATACTAACAAATCCTTCAGCTCCAATAGCATGATTGATTTGAGTCAAAATAGTCTGAAATTGAGTAAATACATAGATGAATGAGAAAAGAGAAACGTTGCGAATAAGAAGTGAAATGAACAATTGTAAGAACACATACAGTCGGACCAGCAAGAAAAGACGTTCCAGTATCCACAATCGCTGGACAGCCACCTTTGCAAAGACCTGTGATGGGAAATAACAAAAGTTGCATAAGCTTTTAGCTGAGATGTTCACACGCTTCAAATAAGTTTGTGACTATAGTACCTGTTGAATTGTTTCCGATAAAAAGATCCCCTATTTCAATCTGGAAAATGCAACAAACTCAGTGTGTCCTGGTTATTAAGTAAACAATACGAAGAAAAACACTAAACAACATGAATAAAATACTCTTTAAGTTTAATTAGTTACCTCCCAGTAACCATTTTGAGCAACTGGGACATAAGTATGCTGACCCCTGAAGTGAGTACAATCCACACCTCCGAAGAGAATTTCACCCCCGATCCTAGATTTAGGATCTCGATTCAGCCAGAGCGAGAAGATTGGCTGGGTAACGATATGCTGAAGCAACATATTGTACCTGCCATTATTGTGCTAAATTAGTGCACATGATCGGAGCAAAAATATATAAGATTCAGCTATCAGTTAGAGACTCAGCTGGCTTCAGCCAAACAAGCAGTAGAAATTTGGGGAAAAAGTAAGTAATAATCTATGAACATATAGAGATATTTACCATACTGGTGTTACTTGTCCAGCAGCAGCATCCTGAAATCCTAGTCCTAGTACCCCATCATACCGTGCATTCAGGAATGTGAAAAATCGTTCCTGAGTTACCTCAGTGAAAACCTGATAGTTTTTGTTTGAACATGTAACGTTAAAAACATACGTTCAACGTCAGCTACAAAGAATTAAGATGGCACCTGCTGATTTATGACAGAACTCCCAACTTTAACATTGTCTTGGCTGAAAAATCCTCGGACTGATCTAGTGCCAAAAGGGATTTTGCAAGGTTTTCCTACAGTATAAAGCCAAAGTAAATGCATTAAAGATTTAACTGAACCTATGTGGTGCATAAAGATGAAATGATATGTAGTTGAAGTCAATTGGCCCATTACCAATTTTTGTATATGTAGTTGATCGTCTTGATCTGTACCTGGAACGAAAATAACAAGCGATCTGCACAAAAGAAAATGCTTACAAGGGATTGAAACATAATTAAGCAAATAAAAGTGTGCTCTCTCGCTAATAGCTTAAGCTTTTAGCTTGTCTCGGAGTTCAAGTCTCACCGCTGTGAAAAAGAATCACGTCCCCACGTGGGGGTGTGTGTTGAGAACATAAATTAAGTAAATAAAAGTATGCTCTCTCGAAGCTACAACACCATGCATGATTTCATAACGAACTTACAGAAAAAATGCATTTCGATGATGGGACCCAAAGATTGGAACTGCCAGTATCAAAAACAACAGTAAAATGCTGAGGCGGTGAACCGATACCAATCTCAGCAAAATACTGAACGTCCATATAGTTCTTCACATAAACTACTTCATCTTTCAGAGCACCAAAATTCCTATTTGAACCTTTATGATGATCTTTAGCATAAATTCTTGCAGCCTTTATGCTATTAAGGTCCAAAGTTCTCCTCTTTAATCCGATCCTTATCGTATTATCAGCAGACGTATTGGAGCCAAAGGCAGAGGTACTTAAATACCATATAAGTAATGCTGCAAGTAAGACTTTGATCCCCATGCTGTCCACAAGTTCTCAGGCTCTACATAGAGGAAGAAAGGTGAAAACTATTAGGAAAAGAACAAGTTCTTTTTCTCTCTTTTAGTATAACTCTCACGTCCAGTGGCGGAAGAGGGGATTCAACATCTAATATTTACAACGACAACTTACCCAATATAATTCCATAAGTAGGACTGGAAAAGATAGTGTATATGCAAACCTTACCCCTACCTTGGAAGGTAGAAAGGCTGTTCCTATAGACCTTCGACATATCAACATCTATTGTTTATAGATAAAAGATAATTTTGACCATATACATATGGTGTGATTTTTCGGCACAAGGGGGTTTGTCTTTCGGGTGTGAAAGGAGTTCGGATGTACCCCTTCTACCCCCTAGCTCCGTCACCTTTAACAAAGAACTTCATCTGGTTCTATTCATTCAAAATGCATGTTTTAGCTTTTACAAGTTCATGTACAAACGCCAACTAAGACTTACCATATTTACTAGTTCACCTTTTAATCATACATTCAGCCACAAGAGAATATGTTCTACGAATTGATGATAAAAAATACTTACACAATCATACCGCATTAACTGTAACTAACCTACTATAACAAGTTAAGTTACCGTGATTGTGTAAAATATCTTTACACTCTCAATATGTGTAACTTAAATTCTTAAACAACCGTCAATTTGTAGAGTTAGATTGCTTAGATGGTTACTCAACTAATAGTTATTATCTCATAAAGTCACCTTTCTTTGTTGAAGAAAATTAAAATGAAGAAGAAATGTGATTTTCTGAGATAATAGCTATTACTCGCTTCACTTCAATTTGTTTGTCTCACTAATTTACTTTTTAGTCCGTTTAAGAAAGAATGACTAATTAATTCTAACTTTGCACCAGGCCTGTTTAACACCACAAGATCAAAGTGCATTTAGGTAGGTTTTACGTACCTTTGATTTAACACCACAACCTTCAAAAGTGTTATTTACTTTCGTAAGCTACGTGTCAAGTCAAAATTAGACAAACGAATTAAAATTAAACTCCGTATCAAGTCAAAATAAGACAGACAAATTGAAACGGAGGGAGTAGTTGAGTGACTATATGGGAAACCAAACCTCAATTTGCATCAGACTTGAAAGATGGAAAATAGATCACCTGGTATCTGTGTTGGTGGAAGGTAAACAGATATCTATGAAATCGGTGAAGGTTTGCTGCAAGCTGGCTCTGACACTAGCTTGTTAGTAGACAAGATGCAAACTCCCAAAATCTATGAAGGGTATTATTTTATAGTATGTAGGAAGAAACTCATGGGCGTGATGAACGGTCATCATTTGGCAGCAAATAAGTCCAATACTTGAGGAAACCACTATGCAATTTCCCCTAATTAGTAAAGAATGCTGACTGCTACACTTGGCTGTTGGCAGTGAGCAAAAATTTGGTCATTCACATATTTTTTCAATTGGAAATTGTCCACAGGAGCAAGTGGATTTAAAGGGACTTGTTTGGGTTTGACAAATTAGTTCTTGGGCACACCCCAAAATCCAAGCTTAAAGAAAGTAGATTGCCCAACTCATGGTTAATTTTAGTAGTTCCTTTTATAGGTTATTGAACTTTTATCTGATAGGTAAAGGTTCGATTCTCGCATTAATTTTTTCCGCTTCTCCTTCCTCTATTTCAATTCAAAAAAAAAAAAAGAAAAAAAAGAGGAGGATTGCTCAAGTTATATAAGAAGTTAAACATAGCATGTACATTATAGATCGGAAATATTTTCACCCCTCAATCTGTCGGGGACTTGGGTATTTCCAGCTCCCTCAATCGGTCCAGGGCCTTACATAGGATATTTTGCTGTAATATCATGTCAAATTGAGTCTTTGCTCTAACTCATACCTCAAAAGTTAGCTGAAAAAAGAGTAAATTACCCGAGCTGTCCAAAGATCTCATCCCTCACCAACGTGGTATGTTCCTTTTCAACATGTTTAGTTAAATTAAAAAAAAAACATTTATCTAGAGATAGAAAATTTGGGTAATCATCCGGTTTGACAAAAAGATCTGCTTTTCAAAAAGTAATACTAGTTTTACACTACTAAAAACATACAATTATGTTATTATATGTATTTAATGTCATGTTACTGTACATACAAATAATATACATCCGTTATACATTTTTTAATTTGCAATAAATACCATAAATATTTTAAACATACGATGTTAAAACGACTTTATAGAAGTTTCATCCATACATTACTTCAGATATGTTCAAAGTTGTTCTGAAAGTAGACCTGCAATTTTTTTCTTTAAAATTGAATATAAGTTAAACAACAATGACAATTATTTCTTTATACGCCCAATCAAATATCGTATTATCTTACGCGGGAATTAGTTCTCCTAACTATAAAAATTACAAAAAAGCGCCATTCCCATTTCCAGATTAATCTCCCGCCCAATACTCAAAACATGTAGGCCCATTTCCACGTTGGCAATCCTCGAGCCCATTTATTCCACCAATCAGCGCACAGCATTCGCCCTTATAAATAGAATCCGTACCTCTTCCTCTTTCATCATACGCACTAAAACAGCAGCATACATCTCTCTGCTCCACTATCTACACAGATCGAGAGGTTAGGGTTAGGGTTTTTTGGTTTCCTCGGGGAAAAAAAATGAGTTCCGGTGGTGGATCAGGTAAGGGCGGCGCCGGCAGAGGGAAGCCAAAGGCATCCAAATCGGTGTCTAGGTCTTCAAAGGCGGGTCTCCAATTTCCCGTCGGTAGGATCGCCCGTTTCCTTAAGAATGGAAAGTATGCTGAACGTGTTGGTGCTGGTGCACCGGTTTATCTGTCTGCTGTGCTTGAATATCTCGCTGCTGAGGTAATTTTATACTTGATTTGGTTGATTGAATTCATATTTACTCCAATTTTATGCGATTGTTTTTACTTGATTTGGTCGATTGAAATCAAATTTACTCCAATTTATGTGACATGGGTTGAATCTGTTATGATCCTTATGAAGGAAGGAATATCTTTGATATTTGTGGTTTTAAACATGTAGAATGATAAATTTAAAGCTGAGTCTATTTTGTTTATATGGTTCTTTTTGGAACAAACTAACTAGGAAATTGTGTTACATAAACTGTAGCGGTTACAGTGATTAATTTGGTTTCATTTGACTTATGAATTGATCTATCAGTTTTATGTTTTGTTATTTAAAATGGTATTGTGTGATTAATTCATGTTGATGGTTGGATAAAAATGTTTGATGATGGATTGTGGAAAACATTTGGAGATTTTGTAAAACGTTTTCTTGATTTGGTTGATTGAATTAAAACTTAATTGAGTTGGTTTCATCTGACTTTTGAATTCATATATTTGTCAGTTTTAAATTTTGTCATTTCTGTATGCAGTGTAGATTTTGTTTGTTCTTAATCTGCGTTAATGTGGTGTATGCCCTTTGTTATTGAGTTAGTGCTAGTATTGTATAATTAGTTCATGTTATTGACCTGATAAATATATTTGGTAATGGACTGACACACTGTTGAAGTGTTGCTATAGATGTTTAAGGTCTAGTTTAGTGTTATTGATTAACTGGAGATTATGATGCTAGAGTTGGACTTTTTGATGTGATAAAATTGTACAATCTGTCGAGTCTAAATTATTGTAATTTCTTAATGTATAGGTGCTGGAGTTGGCTGGGAATGCAGCAAGGGATAACAAGAAGAATCGTATAGTGCCAAGGCACATTCAGTTGGCTGTGAGGAATGATGAGGAGCTGAGCAAGCTTTTAGGTCATGTTACTATTGCTAATGGAGGTGTTCTGCCCAATATTCACCAGAATCTGTTGCCTAGGAAGACTGGCTCAGGCAAGGGCGATATTGGCTCTGCATCTCAAGAGTTTTAGAATAATTCAACTCCTAGTTTTGAAATCGGTCTGAAGTGAACCCTTCATAGCTATGTAATATAGAATTGTCTTTTGTTTTGATAATTTTGAATTCAATGGCATTGTTACTTTGAGGTTTTGATATACAACTCTAAAGTTTTGGTGATGTGAATGGAATTGGATCCTATTTGGCTGTCAACTTGCAATCATTTTGGTGATGTGAATGGAATTGGATCAATTGGTCTGAGTTAGATTTGTAGTTTTATCTTGAGAGTTGCATTTTAATTCAAGCTTCTTCTACTGTGTCTTCTATCTTTTTTGATTAATTGTAAGAAATTTTGTTCTTGACTTGATACTATTCTATGTGAATTATGGATCACAGTTTGCTGTGACAATTTAAGTTGCAACTATGTTCTCCTTCTTCACAGCAATGCTTTGACATTTCATATCCAATGGGATAAATAAGCTTCCTTTTGTCCAAAGCAACTTTCTTTTTTGGGCTAGGCATTGTATAATCTGTCTGTCTTCTGAAGAAATCCATTTCTCATTCTATTGTTACCTTCCATTTTAACAATACTATTGAAATATTAAGACTGTTAAGACATATATGAGCAGTGATATCAGATCTTGTTTCAATGTAGTTGTGTTCCAGCACAATGGCTCTAACATCAAGCATACTGCATTTCACCCATAACCTTGCTACGTGAAACATCTGAATTCCAAGCACACTGACCAGGAATATGAGTCAAAAGTCCAGGTTAGCCCCTCTTTGTCTCGTGTTCTTTATGACCTAAGTTTCAAGCTGTGCATTATAACACTTTGACATATGGTTATACCCTTAACATGTTAACAAAACTCACACTGCATCATAATTGATAAACTACACAAGGAGATGTTTACAATATTCACACATGGATAAGGGCACTCTTTTAACATAGTGAAAGAACTTTGACATGAATTTCTTGGTATCCAGGATGAATGGGATTGGTTTGACCTCTTGCTCTGATGTAAGACTCCTGCCGGTGACAGATGTCCCATGCCACCTTTCGTGAACAACAATGCCCTTATTCTTTTTTTTTCTTCAGTATACCACTCTGCGAGCAGAGCGAATGAAGATAAATCATTCTGAATATCATGAATAACCTTCACCACTGAATCTACGACAAGCTTTGTCGCTTATGTCAGTAAACTTGATAAATCCCAGTAGTGGAAAATGATTTATCATTTTAGTTTTATTTAAACAGATTATAGGTACTTGTTACGTTCAACTAGTGAACGGAAGTATCTTTTGAACACTTGGTTATTACAGCCGTGGATGTTCCAAAGATATAGTTATCTTAACAAGTTGACAAAACTTACACTGCATCATAATTGATAAACTACATAAGAAATGAGACGTTTATATCTCACACATGGAGAAGGGCATTCCCTTTAACATAGTGTAAGAACATTAGCATGTATTTCTTGGTCAGTGATAGCCAACTAGGACGAATGGGATTAGTCTGCTCTTGCTCGGACGTAAGACTCCCGCTGCTGACAGATGTCCCATGCCACCTTTCGTGAGTAGCCACACCCTTTTCTTTTATGGCCAATCTCTTAAACTAGTCAGGATATTTTATTTAGACACTTGAACTAAACTTTGTTTCAGTTAAACACCTCAACTTTTAATAAAGTGTTCCAATTAGATACTTTTAATTCAAATTTTAATGTTTTTGCGTGTGTTCTTATTCGTTTATCAGATAGTTAAGTTAACCGCCTAAAATATGACATTTCTTTAATTGTACGCATTCTCCTTAATAAGTCGTAAAAACCTAAATATGCGTATAATTAAAAGAGATAGACATATTTTATGTGATTGTCTTAACTATCTAATAGATGAATGAAAACACGTGCAAAAAGGTTTTCAAAATTTGAGTAAAAAATGTTTAATTGAAGTACTTTATTAGGAGTTATTCAATTGGAAGAGGATTTAATTCGAATGTCTAAATGGGATATCTTGACAAGTTTAAGGAGCCTTCATCTATTACTCTGCGAGCAATGTATTAGCAATATATACTCTGTGAGCAGAGTGAATGAAGATAAACCATTCTGAATATCATGAATATCCCTCGCCATTGAATCTATGACAAGCTTGTCGCTTATGTTCCGTGGTGGAAAATGATTTATCATTTTAATTTTAGTTAGGCATATTATAGATGACTTGTTACATTCAAGGAAGTATCTCCTGATCACTTGGTTATTACAACCGTGATCCTTCCAAAGAAGGATCTCCATTGTGTTAAATTGAATCCTTGATCTCCCTTTGGGGGCAATGACATTTTGAGATTCAAGCTAACACCCCAAATATCCTGCTATGGAACAGCTATGGCTGTAATAACCAAGAGTTCTTGAAGAATTTTCTCTCACTAGTTGAATGGAGCAAACCATTTATGATATGTTTGGTTGAAACTGGAATGAGAAACTATTTTCTAACTATGGAACTTCATTGACATGTTTGACATAAGGTACTATGGTTTTTCATGAGTTGCCCTGATTTATAAAAACAACGAACTTGTTGTAGATCTGGTGGCTATCACTGACCAAATACATGTCAACATACAGGTTAACCACTCTTTGCCTCCGGTTCTTTATGGACTTAAGTTTTGAGCTGGTCATTTTTTTAAAATTAAAACATTCAAATAGCTAACTAACCAATTGAGTTACTAAGATTTCTATATCAAAAAGAAAGTTGCACCAAACAAATATTTTTACATATAGCATGTTAAAAACACTTACATTGCATCATAACTAATAAATTATGTAAAAAAGGAGACATTTACATAATTCACACTTGGAGAAGGGCACCCCCTTTAACATACTCAGTGAAAGCTAAAGCAACTAATCCCAACATAGCAAATCTTCCGTTCCAAATCTCAGCATCGGCTGTCATAATCCCATTAGACTTTTTCTCAGCACTAACGCCTTGAAATAGAGGGATTATAGAAGCCAGTGTTAACACAACACTTGTCCCCAAGAACCAAGTGAAGCCGCCGCTCGAAAGCTGATCGAATAGGTCGCTGCCGCTGGCGAGCTCAGCACCAATGGCAGCGACGAATCCGATCATCGCCAGCCTGCCGTTGATACGCTCTGGTGCTGGACCACTAAAGGCGAACACGTCTCCAAACTTTGTGCTGGGCTGTTCATAATAATGAGAAATGTTAGATTTAAGGTCTGAACTCGAAATTTCTG
Organism: Datura stramonium; assembly: GCA_018107945.1. Taxonomy (NCBI): domain Eukaryota; kingdom Viridiplantae; phylum Streptophyta; class Magnoliopsida; order Solanales; family Solanaceae; genus Datura; species Datura stramonium. The sequence goes on from JACEIK010005256.1 coordinate 103,039, forward strand.
ATCCCAGTAAATAATGAATTTTGTTGTTAATTACATATTTAAATTTTGGTAATTATGTCAGTATTTAAGATATTGTTTTCAAAGACTATAGGAGATCTCGACCTTAGCAACAGGAGGAGATGCTGGTTTCGGTGTTGCTACTGAGTCATTCAAGGTGCGTGAAGCTTGATCCTTGTCACCATCCTACAAATTATTAAAAAAAAAACATCAATATTTAGTAGCTTGGTATATAAAAACTCCAAAAAAACAACAATATCAACAACAATAACAACAATAACAAAGTGAGATAAAGATAAAATATACACAAATCTTACCACTAAGTCAGAGGTAGAGAGACAAAAGATATTTAGACAATTATATCAATAAAAATAAGCAAAACTCTTGCTAAATTTCTACACTATCAAGTCAAGTATATACGTTTCAAGATTTAAAATATCACACATATTTAAGGAGTACATGTAGGTATTCTTTTCAAATAACCTTATAGTGTAGGTTTTCTTTTATCTAACTGTATATATACCTCAAACTCAATATATTTAGTAAACGGATATCATATTTTAAAAATTATTTACACTGTCAATATATATAACATTCTTTTACCTCGGACATGCACCTAACGCGGAGACTAGAATTCCTCTGAGGTTGTGGAAAATAACAGCAAGGAACCAACTGATTCTTTTTTGAGAAAGTTGAAACCGGACTTCCCAATATCATGGACTGCATGCCACCACAAGTTGCCATTTATCTGTAATATATAAACTTAACACTCAAAAAATATTTCAATAGCTTTCTCTTCTCTCTGAACAAACAATAGATGAGGAGAAATAAGGAAATTATTACTGTTACTAGAAGATGAATTCACTTGAGTGTTGTTGATGAAAAGTTTTGTGGGCGATTTATAGGTCTATAGGTGGATTAGGCATGGGGAAAAAAGGGGTGGATATATTTGGATCCACGCAAGTATAGTCTGGGCCTCAAAAAGTAACTAATTCACGTGGCTTCATTTGGCTGGTTTTGTGACATAGCAGGGTGATGTGGCCTGCTTATTTACCACAATCTCTAGAAAGTCCTAGAATCTACTAGTAGAATTCTGCTAATAGAGTGTAATTTTTGAGGGGGTGGGTATGTGAGTTTAAATCTGGCCATCAAATGAAAAGTGTTTTTTTTTTTCTTTTCATATTCGTATTGAATTCTCGAATAAATATGATTTATGCTGTCTGAGATCATTAAATCTTCATATCAGGATTTTTTAAGAGTTTAGTACTATTCTTTGAAGTGTAAACACTTTAAGAATTATACTCACTTCATTTCAATTTACGTAAATATATTTAATTATACGTGAAATTTTAAAAAATTTAATTTTAAATGTCATAATATTGTGTGGTTATAAAAATTTTGAAATTTTTTATCTTAAATATGTGACAGTATTTGTATAATTATACAAGTTTCTCGTTAAATGTAAATGAAAAGTTTAAATTAAATTTTTTCCTGATTTAAAGATGAGCCATTTTTTGGAGAATTGAGAGTAATGTTTAGCACGCGATGAAAGTTCAAAAATAACATAGGAGATTTTTAAATATAATAAAAATATTTTGTAGGATTATTTTTTTCTGTTCAAATTATATATATACGACCCTTTCTGGGTTCATTAATAAAAAGAGTCCGACAAATTAATCAAATTCAAAATCTAAGAGTTCCATTATTTGGAAAACATACAATCAATTTGATCATGTTATATAAGCATTACATAAAATGTTATTGTGATCAGAAGGAGAACTCTAGCATACAACAAAAATTTATCCTTATCTCCACCAAATGATTTTAAAATTCCATCCTTGTGGTGAAATTTCAATTTTGGTGATTGAATTGTAATATTATTATCATATCTAGTTGAATTTAGGACTGGAATATCATCCATATTTGGTGGCAATGGCAGCACCACGTCCTTTGGCACTGATAGGAGTGGTGATGGTGGTGGCTCTTTTGGTAACTTTGGAGGCCAAAAAATTGGTCTTGGTCTACTTGGAGGACCTTGTACTGGACTAACCTTTGCTTCTTGAGGTGCTACAAAAGAATGATATTAAAAGAAATTAGACCCCATAGACACCTTGCTGTTAAAGCTGTCATATGATACTCTGCTTCATCAAAAAAAGAGAAGAAGGAGATAGTATATGTATGAATAGTTGTATTTTATGTGTTTCAATTTATGTAGTATAGTTTGATTGGACATAAAAAGAAAGAAAGACTTTTGAAACTTATGGTCTTACGTCAAAACATTTGTGTGGATACAAGACTTTTGAAACTTGTGGGATTGAACATGACATGTTCAAGTTGAAAATTTTCAAAAGTCTTATATTAACACAAACAGGGTGGAGCTAGGTAGGAATAAGGGGGTTCAAAACTTACTTTCCATCATGGTTTCAATTCTTAGGTATGACATTATATTGTCCTTTTGAATTCCCTTGTATACAAATGTTATGACATGTTTAAAATCACAAGTTTCAAAAGTTTTCTTTTCTTTTTTAAAATTCAGGCCGAGTCAAATTACATCACATAAATTAGAATAGAGGGAGTAGTAAAACATAGATTCAAAGAAGTTTGGAATCAAGAGATCTTGTTATTTACCTTGGCATTGAGTCAGTGGAGGTATTGATATGAAACACTTGGATAAAGGTAGCACAAGTGAAGTTGTTATAAGAGGACTAGAAGAGCCTAATATTGCACACAAACAATAGTATCCTCTTTGAATCACTTGATTGAGTGCATTGCAGCATGAATCAAAAGAAGATGGACTATCCATGCATTTTTCCAAGTTTATTCCCTCAAATGAACATTGGGGCATATGACATGTTGCTATTGGCAACAATATGACAATAATAAGAAGAAGAGATGCAAAAGCCCAAGTGAATTTGAGAGTGTTCATTGTCATTAACAAGATTTCAATTAGGATAATGAAGTTGTAAGATCAATAGTGTATGAATTTATGCTCTCTAGTCATGAGTGCTTTTGCATGCTTAACCTACTCATATCATACATTTGGTGCTTTCTAGCTTGTCATGCTACAAATGTTGTAGATAGAGCACAATATTTCACTTCTTGATCATAATTCTTCCCTTTTGGAAAAATTCATATGGACTAATTGAAGTCAAACTCATTGAGGAAATGTTGGAACATTCTTTTGGTGTTGTTGCAGAATTCTGTCTCAATAAAATATAGCTACGTGAAATTTCAGACACTGCATGTTTAAAGTTGAGTATAAATTAAATAGTGTGTCGAAATAGAATACAAATGAAAATTTTACATAACAAGCAACCAAATTTTAAAAATTAGTCTGGAGTCCCCAGTACTAATACAACAAGAAATACATAACCTTTTCAAAATTCTATATTACATCAAAGAATAGTTGTATAACAAAATAGTGCAGAATCTCAAAATAAATGCCACAAAAATCCCACAAATTCACTAATTTTAGTACTGTCCAATCTCAAACTAATACAACACAAAAGCAATTGCACTAAATGCAGCAATGAGGGCCAGTGGTGAAAAACCATAGCTAAGAGAAGGGGCGGCTGATGGCGTAATTGGGTTTTGACGGCGGCCGGAATTCGTCGCCGATGGAGATGGTGGAGTTACAGTAGGAACTGCATCAGCTTGTGGTGCTAAAGCTGGTGACATTGGCTTGAAATCAGTCGTACCTGTGCAAATTAAATTCATTATCAAGTTAGAATTGTTTCATTCATACACTTTTCACCTATGTTGCTCGGATTCTCTCAGAATGTTGTCATAGTCGTGTCAGATACTTAAAAAATAAATAGCTTTTGAAGAATCCGATGTGCGTGGAAAAGAAATAGTATATTGATAAAGAATTTCTTTTTTTCCCGAAGTCAAAAGAATGACAAGATTGAAAAACTAAAAGATTTTTAACCATCTCATTATCTTATAACACTAGAAAGCTACTTTCTTCGGATTCTCAAAAAATATTGCCGCAATCTTGTCGGATCCTCAAAAAAAAGAATAACTTTTGAAGGATCTAATGTATACTTAGTAACATTTTTGATAAATCCGAGCAACATAGCTTTTAATCTATATTGCTTGACTCTTCAAAGATGTCGCCGAACATCTTGGATCCTCTAAAATTAGTGCATATTTGGAGGATCTGACACGGGTATGATAATATTTTTGGAGAGTTTGAACTACATAACTTTTATTTGGTTACCCGATTCAATTGAGAGATCAAATTGACTATAGAAACATGAATTTAATTAGTTGTTAAATAAGGATAACTATTATCAAGATGAGTGAATAGATTAATCTTTCAAACAAACATGAAACATATACTTAGCTTATACATTCTTCCATATGCCAAATCGAATATATGATTATTGGAGACTTGTGGACCACAAAATGATACTATTAAGTTTACCTTTAGGACTAGGAGAAGGACTAGGTGCTGATGTTGGTGAAGCACTTGGAGCCCCTGTTGGAACAGGACCTATTTGACAAAAGGTATTAAATTCACATAATTTTCATGGAAATTCTATATGATAAAATCCTTGAAGTATGGGACATTAATAACCAAAAAAAAAAAAAAAAAAGAAAAGAAAAGAAAAAAAAACTGATGACATGAAAAATGTGATATCTACCTGGAGCTGCAGCAGGTGGACTGGAGGCTGCAATTAAGAGAATCACTAAGGGTGTTAGTTACCAATAAGAATGAAAATAATATGTAGATATAGATAAACATAACAGTCTTCTTAAATTCTCTTATTTGTGATAAAAGTACTATGTGTGATCGGGAGGTCACGGGTTTAAGTCGTGCGAATAATCTCTTGCTTAGAGTGCATTCATATGATCTAATATGGTCTGACCCTTTCCCGAACATCACCTATAGAGGGAGCTTAATGCACTAGGCTACCTCTATGATAAGAGAAATGAAGGATAGCCTTGGTGCAATCGTAAAAGTTGCTACTGTATGACCAAGAATCGCGGCAACAATCTTTTGTTGAAATGTAGCTTAGATTGCGTACACAACAACCAATATGGTCCAACCCTTTCCTGGACTCCACGCATAGGGGGAATTTAGTCCACCGAGCTGACCTTTATGATAAGAGGAATCTAATGCTCAAACTTGAGTTCCTCCAACATAGGTGTGAAAATTTGATGTGTTCCTATTCAGGGGTTGATCAAGCTAATAACTTGTGTGTTCATCTGAACCCAATGGCTATTGCTTCGACTCTATATACATGGTAAATATTTTTGTGAAAGAAGTACTAGTTAAAACCAAATGGACTACAATAGAATCCCAAACTCGAACACATAATGTTCAAATCTTGAAAACACCTCGACCTTTATAACTACCGTAGATTTGATCATAGAATTCTTTTACCTTTGCATTGGAGGGGAACACGAGCCATATTACAAGCTCGAGGAAGAGACATGGTTGCATTAGGATTAATCGGAATCTGAAAAGGAATGCCACCAGTGGCAATAACACAGAGACAAGCAGAGCCATTGCCCATCATTGTTCTCAGTGCATTGCAGCAACCTGCAGATGGTGCAACAGTTCCATTGCTGTTGGCCAAGAAATTCAAGCAAGGAGTGAAACTTGTCAGCATTGTTGCTGTACATGGGGATGTCACAATTTGGGCATTAATAGGCAGAATTACTAAGAAAATAATGCAAGAAAGCAAAGAAACAGAGTAATGAAAAGCCATGGTAACTAGAAGAGAGATTTTTTAGGTAGAGTTATTTATGAGATATGCTTGTAATTTGAATGGTTTAATTGATGGGAAGAAGTAAAGAGGGAATTTTATAGAGGGAAATGTAGGTGAATGAAGTTCAACTACCTTAACAAACTTTTTATTTGTCTTCCAATAGTTTTGCTGACCTGTCCTTTTGGTTTGGTTTGGTTTCCACTCGATTTGTTCACCGTTTTGGAGTCCGACTATTTCAGATTCGTGTCAACCCAAGATTAGAAAAATTAATTTCTATCAGAATTTTTTTCATTCACACGACTAAAACTCGAAATCTCTGATTAAGCTGGAAAGATCCTATCCATCTTGCTACATTACTTGATGGTTGTTGACCTGCTGGCTTTGCTTGCCGTGGTCTAATTGTTGTTGCTGCCTTTGATTCAGGGGTGGATGGAGTTAAATTTTGGGTTAATCTAAATTTAGTAATTTTGACACTAAATAAGAGAAACCTTCTAAAATTTCAACAAATATCACAGTGAGTTTAATGATAAGAATTTTAAACGCGAAATCCATCGAGTTAAAATTTTGAATCCATCTCCGTCTTTAAAAGGATCAAATGACTTCTAGTGTCCTCGATACTTGAGATCTTTGATTCAACTATCTTAGTATTGGAATAGTCAACTGAAAATTAAACCTCTTTATAAGACTTGTGATGTCATTTTACATTTAGATCTTGTGTGATTGTTATAAAAGGGATTACTCAAAAAACTGTATGGTATTTCTTACATGATTGGTCGTGCTGTGAAAATATAATATTTAGGTTAATTTGTCGGTTGAGGTAACGTGTGTTTATAAAACAAGTTTTTAATTGCAAAAGGTGGCAGCAAATTGAAGATGCAAGTGGAAAAACAGAAATAAGTAAACCAATAAAATTTGATTTGTTCTTGCAACACTATTAACTCTTAGGGTGTGTTTGACACGATTGATAATGTTT